>JAASAY010000256.1:0-148561 GCA_014822085.1 Fusarium stilboides
AAAAAATGTGTTCTTTATCATAGTTGAAGGCAGGACCTTATTCTAAAATAAGGCCGAAAGCACCTTAAGTAGTCGGGCGTAAGCTTCGCATCGAAGACTCCCCCAGTTTTCCATCCGAAGCCAGAAAGCTTATTTCTTGTATAATAAGGTTGGTGACTGGCTGAAATTGCGGCTTGGTTTTGCCTCAAGGTTAAGAGAAGGAATACTGTGCCCAAGGTATTAGGCCAAATATCTTGTTTTCTAAAAGACAATTACAAAAGGAGAAAAGAAAACAAGAACGATTTATATTGGAAGTGTGGCCTTGATCTATCCCTTTCAGATCTTGAATGCTACTCAAGAATGCCGCGGCCTTCTGTCCTTTAGCGAAGGAAGCAAAATTGAACTATGACATCGCACAAAAAGTTACCTCGCAGCGTCACGTCGAGCAGGGGTGTACTTGCATTTCGCCCCAGGACAGCGAATTTGATCAACTCCCTCATTATGCCTAGCTTTTCCATGTTTTGACAAACCAGACGCGTCCCTGTAAGCCTTTTTACAGCCAGGGGATTTGCATGGAAATAATGGTCCGTGATTGGTAAGAAGTAGGCCTCGATCCAAGACTGTAAAACTCACCGCGTGGCGTTCGGTCTTTTAGGCTCGGGTGAAGCTGAAGTAAAGCTACAGAGATAGCTTTCAAGTTCGTGAATGAACGCCTCGGATATCTGGCGATGCGCTAAGAAAGGCTACAACTTTTAGTTAAGTAGACTCGAAACATAAATGGTCGATAGATCCTACCTCGGCGACGTTGTGCAAGAACACATGGACTTTCTGCAACGCACCAATTGTCCGAGAATAACAAACTTCCTGCGCCAGAGAGAAGCGCCAGAAACTCGGGGTTATCTGACATCCGCTTTTTCAGAGGTTCGAAGAACTGCTCCCGTAGAACCCTCGTGTTTTCGAACTTTTCTGGGCCGAATGCTGATCCTCGTTTTTCGCATACCACCGTTTTCCCACTTCCCGGTAACGCAAAAAAGAAATCTCCGTTTTCTTTTCCAAAAGCCGAAGCAGCAAGAAACATCTTGGTGTTTTTCACTGGGAAAGTAGGCTAAACTCGACGAGATACTTGATGATTAAGACATCGTGACATTGCCCTTGAGAGATCCAGGAGAATGGGAGCAGCGCCGCAAGAGGATGGTTGCAAGACTGCCCCCGAAGAATGGGGGGGACAGAAAGTCTATTTCGTGTGAGCTATCAAATCAGGAGGCGCGAGAGACTTAAACATACGTGCTGGCTAGAAAAAGAGTGGCTCCGAGAGAAATTGTTGGTTAAAATTGATTTTCACAAACAAATCCACAATGCATGTTTGGCGAAGTAGACTATTGCACTATTTACACTTCGGGACAGTGTTCATTTTGCATAATTTATCGATCGATTGCATTCTAATGCCTTGTATTGTCCAAGACTTGACTCGGCGTGATAAGAGCCCATTCGACGCAGACCAGCAATGTGATGTTTCAGCCAGTAATACTATGCTCCACGTAAAAGCTCCGATCATAAGATTCTGACCAGAGCACTGCTTATATTCAAAACATTTCCTCTTGGCGATGGCGTAGATACGTTTATTCCGGAGATCCAGCACGGGAAAGAAGCTGTACCCCGAAGATAGGTGAAATGGAACATGCATAAAGACAAGCATAAAAGTGGGCGTTGCTAAGGAGTAGGTGTGAAGTATGTCTCAGGGCCTCAAATATGTGGGAGGCTTGAAACAGAAATACTTAATTTACCATAGTTGACAACAGATCGAGATTATAGCGGTGTGATATCAAGATTGATGCTTGCCTTAGTGGGTCAGCCCTGTCTATCATCGAGTGGCAGTGATCACATTGGGGTTTAGACTATCGAATGCAAAAGTAAAACATGTCTCATATGTAGAACGAGTTGTAACATTCACCAGCAATACCCTTGTTACCATACGTCGATCTTGGCTTGCTATTATTCCAAGGTCAAGTTCCGTGACGCTTCAAATCGCCAGTCTAGCGGTGTGATGCTAATAAAGTCACACATGAGATTGTGTCTCAATCTTCAGGTTAAACATGCACCTTTATATTCAGAGTGCTGCGTTTCTATAGTGCTTATATTACACCATAGCTTAAAGAGTAGAACAATCTTTATAATCACAAATTCCATAAACAATAGCTAGGTTCTTCAACTAAATGATAGTGCCTCAAGTTCTACCCTATCAGTGAGCACTTGAGCAACCTTGGTGGGTCGCACTTGACTGACTTGGTCTCTTAGAGCGGCCCCTCAAAGGGAGGTGCCTCTCTTCCCTCAGGTGGATCGAAGCTAGTGTCGTCTACTTCGTTCTCGGGGCTCTCCTCGTCCTGCTTCTCTTGCTCCTCTTGGACCTCCTTTTCAGCTTCGGTCTCCTTCTGCGTTTGTTCGATCGCTTCCTGGGCGTCTTGCAGCTTTGCTGCTTCCTCCTTTGGAAGCGTATCGGCCTGATCCTTCAACGCCGTCTGGATGTCTTCGCTCGTCTTGTTCAGAGTGGTGGAGGCATCACTCAAAGATGCCTCGCGCTCAGCCGGGCTCGTCTCAGGATTCGCTGCGTTTGCAACTTCGTCGCTGGCCTTAGCGAGGCTCATAGCCGTATCCTCAGTAGCCTGAGATGGTGCTCCACCTTCTAAAACCTCCTCTAGCGACTTTTCTTGCTGGCGAATGGTATCCTGCTTGCTTTGGATGTCTTGGGCCTGGACGACCTCCTTATAGCCCTGCTGCACCTCAGGTACGGTGGCCTCCACCTTTTGCGCCTGTTCTTGCACCTGTGGCACTGAGTCTGCCTGGTAGTCCTTCTCAACCTTCTCAACCTTCTCATCCGCCTCTTTCTTGTCCTTGGAGCCTTTCTCCGCATCGTTCTTCTTTTGATTTTCAGCCTGCTTGTGGCCCTTGGCCATGTAATACAGCATACCAATGCTTGTCAACATCCCGATCAAGCCCTCGAGGGTGCTCAGAGAAAACCCATTAGCTGAGTTCTTATTGTTGGCGTTCTTGGATTTATCATTGGGGTCCGGGATGGCCAGCTGGTTTAGGTTGCCAGCCACCTTCTGCCCGTTAATGGTGCCTGTGAACGCAGCTCCAATGACATAGTTAGACGTGGTCTTGCCGTCCTGCGTGCTGGTCTGGGCTACATTAAGCCAGGTGGGCTTCAACGCAACGGACAGGTTGCCAGTGCCTTGGTTTTGCTCCGACATGGTGCCATCACCTGCCATGACTACCGGCGTGTTCTCGTTGTTTGTGCCAGACATAGTCAGTACTGCCGAGCTGTTCGCAGCGCTAGCTGTAATGGCCAGCGTGGCTACCAGTGCCGGGACCTTGTCTAGGCTGTAGAGGTAGTAAGCACCCTGCCAGGGGTTTGTGAACTGGGCTTGCCAGGTGAAAACCGCGGTCCAGGTAGTAAGTGTGCACAGTTTGAAGCTGCCAGTGTTCTGGAAAAACTTGTTGACCGCATCTTTCTGGCTTTTCGTGTCGCCCAGGGCTGTGCGGAATTGCGTGGCCAGTTGAGAGGACGGGTTCGCCTGCGAGTACTTGATGAACTTGAAAGAGTCCACCATGCTCTGCTGATTGTCCGTAGTGACAGTGAAGGCGTTTGAATCCGCGAAGGGGGAAACCGCCAGGACTGACACAGGAAACTGCTGGTAGTAGACACCACTCAGTGCTGTGACGTTGCCCGTCAACATGGCCTGCAGCTGGCTGGCAAAATGAATGGTCTGCACCTGCTTTGTGCTGCCGCTCGGCACAGTATCCAGTTTTGTGTAGGTCAAAGGCCCCTGCACCTTGGGGTCGGTGCTGGGGTTGAAGACATCGTAGATGTCCACAGAAGACCCCGAGTTGTTGGTAATTGAGGTAACCGGATTGCTGGTGGAACCCATGATTGTTTAAGTTTAAGAGCAAAAGCACGAAGGCTAAGTTCGTTTCAGAGGTGTTGAAGAGATGTAAGGAAGAATGGTTGTCGATTTGAGTCAAGCAGAAATCAAGCATTATTGGCAGCTATATATACATGAAAACCTCGCCGCAGTAGCGGGCATACCGTAGACGCAAACGGTAGTCTGAATAATGTTGCCATTGCTGTGCTGGCTGGAATTGTCGAAGTTGCCCCGCGCGGAGAGACCGAGCATGCCTCACTCACATGTTGCGACCCCGGATGATCTGAGCCGTTCCTCTCGGTCCTTGTCCAATCATCTGTTATCAGATGACGTTGAATACATTAAGTCTTGCATATTATCACAAGCCCAAGTATCTATATTATGTAGTCGTTATAGGAATGAGAAATTCAGCCAGCTACAGTTCTGACCACCAGTTCAAATACGCTAGTCTGCATTGTCGGTACTGATTCAAATCGACCAACCCAAGATCTGGATACTGCCGATGAAAAAAAGACTTACTAGTTTCGGTGTCAATCCCATGGATAAATGGTTGGGGTTGTTTCTCAAAGTTCCCATGAGGGGTAAGACACGCCGACACTTCCATTCCTAGTTGTTATTCAGCCAGCCATCATTCTTACTATCGATCCTAATCAGTCTCAATATTGATTCAATAGTCTAGCTTAGGTTTCACTGTCGATCTTACTCAGCCGTACGACGTAGTTGACTCACTACTCTCAGTATCTATCCCGCAGCTGAAATAGTTGAGGTTGCCCCCATGAGGGGTCAACATGCCAGGTTTTTTCGTATTCAGACAGCCACCATTCTCGGTATTGTCGTGAAACACACAGCCCTAGGCCCACTAGCGCCGGTATTGTTTCGAGTTAGCTAGCGCCACCAAAGGAGCTTGGGTCACTCAGGCTGCCCATCATATTGATAGTCGTATTCAGCCGTTCGAATCAGCCAGCCACCACTGTCGCTATTGGTTCAATTCAGTCAGCTCCGAGCTCACTATCAGCCATCATCAACCCCATCACCGCATGAAGAACGGCCTAGATTGGAAAAGGATCTGTAACGTGCCTCGTAATCGATTCGTATGTGGCTGCTTGCAGTAATCGGGTATCACATAGACATCCGATCCTAACTCAATTGGCAGAAACATGCAGAGTCTAGAACCAATAGCGCCTGCAACATACTCCGCCTTATGACGGAGGGGAGGGAACGGCCCGGGTATCTAACGGGTGCAGCCGCATAAGCTAGTCGTGTCAAACTACTAACAACAGGTGTTGATCAACGTGCCAGTGAACATTCCTCTGGACGAAGTTAAGTAACAACTATCACCACTGCAACAGCAACCGCAGCTCCCAAAGAATCTATCACTTGCTTTCACTCTTCCCTTTCCTCTTTCTTGCACACTGCTTAACTCTGCTACCATGTCTCCCCCACAGTCTGTCCCAAAAATATCTCTTGCCAATAACTTGGAGTTCAATGTCACGATCTACGACTCGTTTAGTGACCAAGACAAGTCTAACTACTTCGGCACCTTGACCTCTATTGCAACTGTACCGGCCAAGACCACGGCTACAGTTGAGCTCAAGCACCCTGCCTCGGTGCTGATCGTCAGCAACGCAACCTCTAACTCCCCCCTGGCGCGAATTGTCTACTTGCAAGATGTCACCGCCGGACCATTTGCCGTAGGGGAGGCTGATGTCAAGGCCATGGCTGACACTATGGATTTCATCAAGTTCATCACCAATAATAAGAATGACCCGCTCACGGTGGCCTTTAATGCCATTTGGAAAGACACCTCAAAGCCGCAGGTCACGCCCGTGAACAAATTCTTTAAAGAACATGAGAAATACAAGAGCTGCACATTTGCTACCTACATGATGGGTATTACATACCAAGCAGAGCAACCAGAGTCCAAAGGCAAGCCTATGGACCAGGCCTTGTATTCTCTCAGTACTCTCGCAACGCTGCTAGGCGCAAGCTGGCCGGAATTTCTTCCGGACATTGTGGTGACCAAGTTCACTTGCAATACCAACAACGACATCCTTTCCCTTCAAGCCGGGATAGACCTGAAGAAGCTGCCTGCCCAGTCAGATGAGGCTCTGCAATTCTTTGGGTCGCTGTTTAACATCCAGCAGATCCAGGTGTCGGTCATGTTTAATTATCAGGTGGGCCTGAACATATTTGGCACCCGCCTCTCTATCGGCCTCGATGCTATGCACGTACCTTTTGACGGCAAGACAACCTTGAACATCAACAAACCCACTGCCACCATTGACATCAACCCACTGTTCAAGTTTGTTGTCTTTACCGTTACTGGTGACATGCCATTCGATATTTTCGATACCAAGTTTGAGGCTGATTTGTCTATGACCATCGACAATATCGAAGCCGCCTTTGGCGTTGTCATAAAGGGAGACAAGGGTCCACTCCCAGCGCCACCAGTGATGAAGGGCGTGCACTTTGATTCATTTGGCGTAGGCATCGGAATCATCTTCGAGCCGCTAAGTGGGGCACTTGGCTTGTCAGGTCAATTTCACATCGGTGAGGCTGGAAACAATACTATAGTGCCTCTTGACGACACCTCGTTCGTGGTAGTCTGTCAGTTGCTAGAGGAGGTGCCAAATCCCCTCTATATCTCCTTCTACGTGCCCAAGATGCACCTGACGGACGTGTATACAGTCTTCACCAATGCCCAATGTCCTGTGGACGTACCGGTGTTGTTTAGTGATTTATCCTTCCAGTGGTCTGAGGACCCTATGCAACCTGTGGTCTTGCCAGATGGGTCGCTCTCCAACATGGGTTACGGCTTCAGCGCAGCTGCCGATATCTTTGGCCTCGACTTCTACGGTGATGTGGAACTTAATCTCACCGATGGAGTGAAAGCCGATATCGAGATGTCTCCCCTGTCGCTCGGTAATATCTTCTCGATAAAGGGAGATGGCGCCGGCGTGACCTTGAAGGTTGATGCCAGTGACAATCCAATCAAGAACAATCAGATAATCACCAAGGCTGCGCAGAAGCAGGCACTCAAAGATGCCAAGACGAAGCAGATGGTGCCTCCGGGTGGCGCAGTCTTGAAGATTCAGACGACGGCCTCGCCCTTCCTTCACCTCAACGGTTCTATAAATTTATTTGAGGTGGAAAATTGGCACCTGGAAGCCGATATCACCTCGAGCGGTATCAAGTTCGACGTGGGTTTTACCGGAATCTTGACTTCGGACATGAGTTGCACATTATCCGATTGGCACAACCTGGCCGCCACGTTCCAATACGGCATCAATGACAATATTTCGCTAGGCTCGGTCGGTGGCATAAGCTTGGGCTCTATTCACTTGGAGGCACTCGTTGGTGCGCACTTCGCACTCAACACAAGCTCATCGGACATCAAACTGTCAGTTGGGGGCAACTTCGATTTCGAAGGCATCAATCGCAGCTTTGGCGACTTCACGGCTGACGTGAACATCTCAAGCGTAACTGGTCTCCTCGATGCCATCCTCGACTATATCGAGAGCAATGTCAAAGACATATTCGGTGACATACTGAACGAGGCTAATGCGTGGGCCAGCAAGGTTCAGCAGGACGTCATCCAGGGGATTGACTCGGTTGCCAACGTCTTGCAAACCGCCTTCAACCAGGATGCCAATGAGGTAGCTGCTACCATGAGGGACGCAGGCTTCCCAGCAGACACTGTAGCAGCAGGCCTTCGACAAGCCTTTGGGCAGTCGGCAACGGCTATCGCGCAAACTATGCAGCAGGTCGGGTATGCTGGACAAGAGGTGGCCTCTGCACTCCAATCTGTGTTTGGCAACGATGCTGCGCAGATAGCTTCAGCCCTGCAAAGCGCGTACGGCTGGAGTGCCGACCAAATCCAAGGTGTGTTAGGCCAGATCGGCTTCGCCGCCAATGACATAGCCCAGGCCTTTCAATCACTCGGGGGAGAGTTTGCGGACCTCGGCAACAAAATCTTACATGGTTTGGATCCTTCCAATTGGCCAAACCCTTTCGGCGATGGGTTTCCTTAGGCGGCTGTTTGTTCTTGTATCCAGTTTTGGGTAATTGCCTCAAATCGAAGTTGTGAACTTCATAAACAGATAACCAAAGTACTATGGGTCAATAGGGCCATCTTAATAATAGTCGCTGATATGATCACAACGCGTCAAATTCATCAACACGTAATAGTCCACTCTGATACCGACCCGGTGTGAATAGTTTAGTACTGTAGCAGTATTTCAGTGCGTATGCCTGTTGGAGGGACTAGGCTTTTTCTTTGCGTACAGTCACGTGCATATATGACAATCTTTGTTCGTGTAGAATGAGAAGGGGATGCTTCCAGGTTTAGCAACTACTGTCAAAGTCTTATATCCCTTCTTTTTATCCATCTTTTTGCTTCCCTTGTAATAGACCTGCACCGGCAGAATATCCTTCCTCGAAGCAAGTATATAAGTAATAAGACCTCTATCGTAGTTCCCATAATATCTTCTAATCTGAAACAATAGAACACCGATTACTGCTCTATTTCTAATAGCCTTGGCCATGGCTGCCCGGGAAAATAAGGGGCTGAGGGAGAATAAGCAGCCTAAAGATAGCCATGCTTAGAGAGGGAGATCAAGGTGGTAGATAAATAGCAGTTTCTAGCGATGGTGTCAGATCTGCTGCTATCGTCAAGTCAGACGAGGCGGTTCAGCCCTTCCTTGCGCTTTTTGCTGCATGACCTCTAACTAAAGATTTGGTTTCGAACACAGTTAAGCACAGCTGGGCCGTGTGCTTGGAGGTGGTACGCTCGAATGTGCGGCGAAGGGCGGTGGAGAATGGGATTGAAATATGCCTGTAATTACTGGAGATAGACTATAAATGCAGAGATCGAGAGCCTGAGTGTATTCCTATCCTCACAACACCAATGAGAACGCGGGTGGTATTCATCTGGAGTTTCACTCACAACCTTAAACTTGCGCGGCCAATCCAACTTTCCGCCACCCAAAGAGGGTGGAATGCATGCCTCGTACCTGTCGTCATAGTCCAAATATCTTCAACTCCTATTCAATCCTTCCCCTCACCCTTTTTATTAGTATTCTGTATTACCTTTCCGGCAGTAAATAGCACAGCAACATCGTCCAAGTTTATTATGCTCCAATACTATTCCAAGAATAGGCTGTCATATGAGGCGCAGTGATATTTCCGTTTTCCTACATTAGTAATCTCTAGGCATCAAGAACACAGAAAAAAGTAGATAGCTTCTGGAGCAAAGTCGTCTAACTCCGGGTGTGTTCGGATCATTGAAGACTCTAAATGCTAGGACAACTCATCCAGCATGCCGGGTGGCTTTTAGTGCACTTGTGGCCCTGTGATGAGCGTGAAAGGAAAAGAAAAAACCTTGCTTCAAGGTATCAGGCGTGATGACTGATTGTGTAAACAAAGATGTGTCTTTTATTTGTTGTTGTGGAAGCCGGCCTCTATTAATCTAGAATGTCAAGCAGCATATCGATAGATGTGTCTTTTAGATGTGTAACCTTGACCTTTCTCTCGATTGGATAAGGGTTTTATAGGTGTGATGAGCGTGATCGGGACTCCGTGAGCCAAACTGAGACTCGAGCCGCGTTAGGACTGTTAATTGTATTTCTCCAGAACCAGGACAGCATCCTCCATCGCTTAGGGCCATCGCTTAGTGTAGTCTTGAACCTATCACAGTTGCTCGCACGTGGAACCTTGCAATCCACATTGCAAGCCTGAGCCAGTAGCCAATGACTAGCCCGACATCATGGGCTAGAATACTGCTGCTAGGCCAAGAGCAGTCAGTGTTCGGTTTGGGCTCTCTGAAAGCTGCATTGTCGCACAAACCTCCACCGGCTTTATTAATGGCCGATAGATAGGAGGTACCTGGTCTGATGACAAAAAACATGTTTATAGTTATCTATCAGTACTACCTCTGACGTTACATCCCAAGATTTGTCAACGCTCGGGGTTCATTCTTCTTTGGCTCTATTCCGTTCGACCCACTTATACACGGATATGATCCGAGGTGGAATTAATCCACTTTGAATAGCTCAGGCATTGAGGGTCTTTTAATGGACTATTGCGTTAGAGGTTATTGCTGTGCCCTACTTCTTAGCTTCTCTACTGCCTTATCGTTAAGGGTGGATACTATTGTTAAATTTCTACCCATTTACCCACGGGTATGATCCGAGTTGCAATTTATCCGCTTTAGATAGCTTTAGCTTCTCCACTGTCGTAGGATCAAGCATGGATACTATTGTGACACTTCTACTGACTCACTAAGACGTACATTTGTCGTATTGTAGCTACATCGGCGGCCATGATGACTCATGTTCATAGCTTCAGTCTGGGTAAAAACGAAAAAAGAAAAAGTATTTTAACTTGCCCAGTTTCTTGAGTTTCAAGATTCACCAAAGTTCTCTCCCATTCATCCCTCAGATCGTTCCACTTACTCTTCTTTGATCCTTCCTATCATCCACTTGAGTCCATAAAGGTTGTACCTTGAAGACCACTCATGATGAACTACGATAACAGTGTTCGTCTCGCCACCGCCTCGCCCTGCACTCAGGCTACGACAGCGGAAACAATCTCCCTCCTCTCGACCATCGCCCATCGAGCTGCAGAGAAGGCAGTTGATCTAATTCTCCTCCCTGAGGGCTTCATTGGCGGTTATCCTCTCGGCAACTCTTTTGGCAGCTACGTTGGTGGTCGATCCGACTTGGGACGGGAGGAGTTCGCAACCTATTTTCAGTCAGCAGTAGATCTTGGAGACACAGTCGGCAATGGTGCAGGTGCTGGGGATCAATGGCTGCGTAGGCAGCTAGATGTTCCTGAAGGTCAAAAGCAGCGCGGCGATGGTACACGTGAGAAGTTGGAAGAAATCGCACGCAAGAGTGGTGTTTTCATCGTGACTGGTTGTATCGAACGCGCTGGAGGGAGTCTATACTGCGCCGTTGTCTATGTTTGCCCCAGACTTGGTGTCATTGGCAAACGTCGCAAGGTTATGCCAGTACGTCGATTTCATTTTGATTATGTAGTGTCTGGAATCATGAGCTAACAAGTTGATCTTTAGACCGGAGCTGAACGCTTGATTTGGGCTCAAGGATCAGCTAAAACTCTACGGGCTGTTACTACAACGCTTCGTGGTGTGCGCGTTAATCTTGCGGCAGCCATCTGCTGGGAGAACCACATGCCTCTACTACGTCAGTCACTTTACGCGCAAAACATTAACCTGTACCTTGCACCCACGGCCGAAGATTGGGATGTTTGGCTGAGTGCTATGCGCCACGTTGCCGTGGAGGGGCGGTGTTTTGTTGTTAGCAGCAACATGTGCTCTAAAGCCACCGACAAGAGCGGTACGGTTTGGGCGAGTCGAGGCGGGTCGAGCATTGTGAACCCTTTTGGAGATGTCTTGGCTGGACCGCAGTGGGATGATAGCGATGGTCTGATTTTTGCAGATGTTGACTTCAAGGATTGTATCAAGGGTAGACTGGACATTGACACTGCGGGGAGTTACTCTCGGAATGACTCTTTCAATCTCACAGTGGAGGGTCTGAACATGGATCCTCTGCCTTACTAGGAGGGATCAGGAGGGATTTTATGTACATTTACTCAGGAATGGACTTTCTACTCGACACTCCATGTACGTTCACTTAACTTCCCGTAGCTAGCTTATGCGCGGGTTGGTCATCTAACGAAACATCCAATCTAACACAATAATTTTTAGTATTTTCTTTTGGAAGGAATAACCTTATGTATGAGTGTAGATATGGCGGTCCATGTCTTGCTCTGAAGTTTAATCTCTACCCACCTCTCTTATTAAGAGGTCTGACGCTCTCTTAGGCACTGGAGACGGTCCAGGATACCTTCCAAACCACCTTGGCCTATCTCGAACGGCGGGGGTTTAACCTCCCTATTCCTCAGAAGCTAACCAATAATTCTGACGTAGTCCTTTAATAAGGCAAACGCCCGTGACAACAGCATTCATTGTGATGTTTGTGATTTGTAGATCTATCAAATGCAGCCACTGGTACTTCTTGACGTGGTCAGTGTATTGTTTTCGGTCGCGGTCACAAGTGTGCTATAGGTTGTAGATTTACCTCCATCCGCAAACGTCCGGAAAGGTTCCGCGTGTGATCATGTCAGGGAATGATTGTGGAGAAGGAGGCGCAGCCCGGGACGGTCGGAAGCCATGGGTATTATTCTACCTTAATGCGCAAAATTTGGCCTGAAAGATGAGATAAACGCGAGATTAGACATCGCTGTAGCTTCCTATCGCGCCTAGTGTTATTCATGCATGCTATCTGTCACACCAATGGCTGGTTTGCACAGCCAGGGTGTAGGTGCGATAAATAGTGATAGAAACCTACGTGATTACTATTTCTTCCCCGCCTCTTAATTAATAAACACTGAAGCTAATGAACAATTCAAGGTCTCTTTTTAATATAAAAGTGTATGTGCTTACCTCTTCTCGTGTTTTTCCTAGAACTAACAACATTTTTGAGCCTTCAATATGTTCCAGTTCATCAAACCTCTAGCCCGCACCACCAGGATATCGCCACTGACACGCTTCGTCCAGCGTCGACAGAACTCAACCTTATCCAGCTCACATGCCAAGATTGGATGGGGAGTCGCGACATTGATCGTCACTGGTGGCAGCAGCCTTTATCTCGTCACAAATACAGAAAAAGGCGTGAGCCAAGCGGCTATACCTGTCCTGAAGGACCTGTTGTCGGATGAACATGTCTCCATCGAGTCACCTGTCCAGGTGCTTGATCTCGAAGCAGCCAATAGAAAAATACGACAAGACTCTCACTCATTCTTCTTCACGAGCAGTGATGGTGCCAGAAGTCGCGTCGACGTCGCGCGTGTCGTTAGCAATAGCCCGACGGAGGACGAGTGGGACTTAGCCGTCGGCAAGGGTATCGCCAAATCGAACACGCTCTATATGGGCGTCTATGATGGCCATGCGTAAATATTCATTCTCATCTATTGACACTTTTCTAATAATTTCTAGTGGCTGGGCTACTTCTGCCGTGTTGAAGAAGGCCTTGATTCTTTGCGTATCGAACGCCCTTAGTTGTCTCGAACGCATGGCTTCGTCCGAGGCAGTAGATGCGGCTATAAAGAAGGCTTTTGTTAGTCTGGACGATCGAATTCTCAACACGGGGAGGACAGCTGTCGAAGAGAACCACGGCCCCGGCTCACCAGCCGTGTTTGCTGCCCATGCCGCCGCGTCCGCTGGCTCCTGCGCACTACTGTCAATTTACTCGCCCGAGTCTTCTGTCTTTCGTACGGCCGTGACAGGTGATTCTCGTGCCATTCTAGGCTCATGGAACGCTACCGCTGGTAAGTATCAAGCTGAAGCATTAAGCATAGATCAGACCGGCTTCAACCAAAACGAAGTTAAGCGGCTCGAAACAGCGCACCCTGGCGAAGGCACAGACATGATCGATCCCAAGAGCGGTCGACTCTTTGGGCTAGCAGTGACACGTGCTTTCGGAGACAGCCGACTAAAGTGGCCCAACGAGCTACTAAAATTTACTCAGACAAACTATTACGGCTACGCACCTCGGCCTAAAACTAAAACCATACCATATCTCACAGCAGAGCCCGAAGTCACAACACGTACTGTCCGGTCTGGAGATTTTGCCATCTTGGCGTCTGATGGTCTATGGGATGTTCTATCCAACGAGGCAGCTGTAGAATGCGTGTCTCGCTGGTTGAACGCCCGGCGTGCTGGCCGACCTGAGACGGTCGAGGATCTACGAGCAGTAGGTAGATTGGGACGTGAAAATACACCCGCTTTCGGAGCTACACCGGATCAGTTCGCGATCGAAGATCTAGACAACGCGGCGGTGTGCTTGATCAAGAATGCCCTTGGGGGGCGTAGAAGGGAGATGTTTTGCGGGGCCATGACAGTCACGGCACCCTTTAGTAGGGATGTGAGAGACGACATTACGGTGCAGGTTATTTTCTTCAATGAACCAGCAGGAAAGAAATGATGAAGATGTTCGGGACTTGGAACTCTATCAGCTATGTAAACCTGACTCCTGCTTACAATTGTTATCCGTACCTTCAATCGGACACCATCCATGGACTCCTCCGCATGACTCACCAGACAACATGGAATGATGATAAGAAACCAATCGTCAAGACTGAATTTGAGGGAAGTCAACATAATCAAGCGTGTATTAACTAAAGTGCCTCCAGCAGTGTGCAGCATGCTCTTGCATTGAACAGAACAGCAGATATTCACTCGATCTTATGCCCTAAAGCCCTCCTGGCCTTCTCATAAACACCCTTTTCATTTATCTACCACCCTGATCGTTCTATCTGAACATGGCTCTTTTAAGGCTGCTCATTCTCACTCAGTCCCTTATTTTCCCGGGCAGCCACGGCCAAGGCCGTTAGAAATAGAGCAGCAATCAGCGTTCTATTATTTTAGATTAGCAGATGTTTAAAGCACTATGGTCGAGATCTTGTTACTTACACACTTGCTTCGAGGAATGTTGTATGAGGTAGCACAGTACTTCATGAGAGGGCAGTAGATGTTTCCAGGGCCGTAACCGAGCTGTCGGAAGCAAGCTGCCTCGGATGAGTAGCAACAATCGTACTGCTCATCGCACTATCGGAGCATTTAAGTCAGTTCTTCAATCAAATTCCTGCTGGTCGAGTGGTGAGAAGGAGACTATCTTACATCAGCGTTCGTATCGCCAACACCAGGAGCCTGTCGAGCGTCGAGTCCAGCCGGGCTAGCAGCCACTGCGCTGACCATGAGGGAGAGCACTCCAGTGAAAACCAAAGAAGACTTCATTGTGTTGATAGAAAAGATATCAGTTTCGCGTATTTGAAAATGACTGGTTGAGGGTTTGAGATATGTAGTTCTCTGTTGCTGATGATGGTGTCAGACCTGAAATCGAGAGCGCTTGCTGTTACTTTATACTTTGATACCTTCTTAGAGTTCAAGGCATATTCATGTAGTTCAAGAACTCTCGGACTGTCGGTGCACTCGACTGGTCCGGCTAGTGGTACGATGGATCTGGGCCGATCCCAATGGCGATACGACACAAGGGGACCAGGCTAAGCCCCGACATGGATACCGATGTTCCATTCTTGGAATCGAAACTCAAAACTGTTTGAATAGTCTATATGCCATACCCAAGAGGTCAAATTCAGTTCAATCTCGATGTTGTCCTCTGCAGCATTCTCTATGTAACAATTTATGTTCAGTCGATTAACGGGATCTTATGAGAATAAAACTGATCCAAGTTTGAGAACTCTCAAATCAATGAGGAATGAAGAACCGATTCGAGAATGCCGAGTCCTAGATCGACGACGTGTGTTCTCAAGCGGTAGAATCCTGGGTATCTTCTTTATCCTTCGGACCGACAAACAATTGACTATCACAATCTCAAACAAACTCAATTTAGAGGGGAAAAGATAAGTCGTATGTTGGTGTTTCAAAAAGCACGTGGACAAAAGACTACGCCATCAGCTGGCCCATGCTGAGTCTATCTCAGAGTCCGCGGTATTTTCTGCTACTTGCGGAAAGGACTAACCCATCGGTGTCCCCGACAAAAGCTATGGAGACTCTCGAACTATATTTCTCGGCCTAGTTGTCTCGAAACTGAAATCGGCCTATCTAAAGTTGAACTATTTCTCTTAGTCGAGTCATTAACCCTGGCGAACAACCCAAAGAGGTTGAAGATCAGCTACTAGCTAGTTTCTCGACCAACCCTTCCAAGCGGTGACTAAACACCGCTATCAGTTTTCAGATATGAGTTTTAGTAAAGTGATCGGCAGTTGATAGACTCAAGCAGCGAATGACAGCACTAGTGTATGAAGCAGAACTTCCCATTCATACTGAGACGCAATTTCCATTTCGAATCACTAGGAGCAGTAGGCTAGGAGACATATGCCTAAGAATTTTACCTAATAATCTCGAGTGAACAGTTTCTGGATTATCGCAGCCTGCTACGAAAGCTACCATATCGGCTGAGTCGTGTTTCTGACTATAATCGCAAGAAATTACAAGTACTGAATGCGTCGTAAGAGCCCCATACGAAATAGCTATCAATCTCGTATTAGCGATAATCCGAAAAAAAGTCCACCAGTCGGTCGCGATTTTTAACTCTCGAAGGTTTGAAAGACCAAACTCTATATATTCTGGTGACGTGCATGCCGATCGCAGGTCGATCATATCCTGACATGGACTGCCGTCATTTGACAGCTAACGCACCGCCTCAAAGGGCTCAGACCAGTATGGGGCTGAAGACCCATGTCGAAACGAAACACAGACCGAATCCTTCAGAGAACCAAGGCTGAATTATGGATCGTGATAACAATGGTTGGATGTGAGCTACTGTCGGCACTTGATTGAATACACGTGCCAAGCTAGATCAGTCGATACGAAGAAGAATAGACTTTGGTTGACAACGCGTCAAAATAATCGATACTATTCCAATTGGGAAAATGGCAAACCAAGAGTTTCGAAGAGGAGACTACTGTTGAAATGTTATCTCAAGACCTTAGTATAGAGCAATCGTGTATAAGAAAGAAAGAATCCCGCTTAGACTGACGAAGAATCATCTATCTATCTCCAACCCTCATCCACTACTTCTACTTTCTTTAAGAAGCAATCTATCATACTACTCATTTTCCATCTAAACTGCAAATCTCTTATTCAAGATGCAACTTCACAACATCCTCCTTGCTGCAATTGCCGCCACCTCCGTCCACGCTACCGTACGTCTTCATATCATCTACCACTTCCCCAAACACCCGTACTCCAAAGTATCAAATACTGACTTGAGCGATACAGTGCATCATTGCAGGCAGCATTGATCCCAACTGCTGCTGGGGCGGAAAGGACAACGTCGACGCTTGTAACCGACAAGGCGCCTGCAACGTTGGCGCCGATAAGGATAACTACTGTGCCAAGTTCGGCATCACTCCTCAGGACTGCGTAAGCTCACCTCAATTCTACAATTCCGTGCATCCTTTGTGGATTTCAATCTGACCTTTGACACCTCTCGTCTAGGATGCTGATTGCTGCGATACCCGTACCAAGAAGGGCAAGCCTTGTCCCAAGGGCAGAAACGCTTGTGATCCCGAGACTGGTTGCCCCTTCTAAAAGAAGAGCTGGTATTGGTCGGAACAGTATCCCTCTGTTGTTGTATTATCGGGTCAGCTTTGTCGTAGCTTAGAAATAGAGAGTCGGTTTGCGGCTCTATGTGTATACTTACAATAGTACAACTCAACAATGAAATGATTGGCTACCGAGACTGCTGCATCTTGATGTGCTCAAGCTTTACTGCTTCTACTCAAAGGCGTCGCTAACTAAACAAAGTTGGTTTAAACAAATACAAAGAAAATGACTGGTTTACCAGGTTGCTAGGTTAGGTCTCACATGAGTCAGTGAGTATCTAGAAAGTGGGATCTTCCGATGCTTTGTAATCCAAGTTTTGTTCAATTCATAACAGTGACTGAGGTATCTGCGCTTATTCCAATCATCCCAATACGATAGTACATTACCAAGAACACCATCTTAACATGAACTCCAGTTACCAGCTAGACCTCATAAAATGCTTCCACTTTGCGCCTGGGTATAGAAACCATGCCTCATCACTACCAAATTTCGTACCGATCATGAATCCTGAAGCCTAGAAAACCAGAGCGCCCGAAAAGACATATCAAAGAAAATAAACAGCTGGAACTGAAATACCCTGTGTTGTCATGCCTGCCACGAGACATGTTAGAATCAAAACACTCGCGACATTCTGTCTGCCTCTCTTTGAAGCAGAAATGATCGGCTTCTGGCTTCGCGTTTGGCATACAACAAACCACATACGTTGCAAAGCGTGTGTGATCCGAAAGGACCTTCGCGCCACATGGGAGTCTCTCTTGTGAAGCAAGACGTGCAACAGGGACTAGGCTCCAATGACCTGGGCGATTTCTGCGGTGGTATGTTAGAACAAAGAGGTGCCAATGAGCGGGGTTGGTGTCGTACCGAGTGCCGTCTCAATCTATTTCGCCACGTGCGCGCTTCATAGGTATCTTTCAGACTAGCCCTGCACCGGGATCCTCTGGACCGCGCAGACGCGGCAGGGGAGCGCAGCGAAGAAGCCCGTGAAGCGGTCTTGGAATGCAATCGAGCATCTCTGATGCCTTCGGGCCTGGCAGCTAACGGGCTTGCAATAGCTGTAGTCTGAAACAATGCAACCTCGCAAAGAGGTAGACCGGTATGTTGGACATCCTGGACGCTGGGTCGAATCTAAGATAGGTTAGTCGGTGTTACCACGATAATCGGCAGCGGATCAACTAAGAAGCGCTTGAGGTTAACTCACGTGGTGTCGGCTCAAGCCGGGGGATCTCAGTCGCGTAAATGAGCAGCGTCGGGGAGGGAAAAGACTTGGTTCCGATGGGCCAGCTCGACAGGCATGGCCTCGAACCTTCCGACGCGCCCCGAGCGCACGCACTGAGGCTGGTTTTGCCGTCTTTTGGAGTGGATGTCGATTCATGGTGGATTTCGCACTGAGAAGTCCGATCGTGAAACTCAAGGGAGAAGTTGGGGATCGCGCAGTACTAATACCCCTCTGGGGCTTTACGCAAAGCTGATGTAAAGGGACGGCCCTAGAGGACCCTTGTCGATCGCTGCTACAATTGGTCTAAAACGTGCAGGACCCTGAATCAGGGTCCGCCCGCGGCTGCGGAGCAAAGCTACCTAGCGGGGGCTTCAGCTGTGGCTGGTCTTTGTGCTGGACTGCCTGATAAGCATTAATTCCCCCTCTTTTGCAATCGGGAAAACGGAATCCGCTGATGCTGAGCATCCAATTCATTCAACTGTCTCTGAGTTTTGACTAACGGTTTGCCCCAGCAACAAAAGCAAGTCAACTGGTGTGGAGGATGGCAACACTTTCAAGACTTTCTCTCCTTTTCTTTTCTTTTCTTTTTCTTCCAAGACCCTAAAGAGCATCATCTCCACCAAGACCCGCCCCTCGCAGCAGCGGCTGGGACAATAAGCAAGCTAGGCAAGCCATTCTTGTAGTTCCTTGCGTCGCGGCTTGGTTGCTATCCCTCGCCTTTCAGAGGTATTAAGTAGAGTAGAACTGCCGATGGACAGCTGCTTCCAGCACTTCTTGTATGCAATTTCACATGACAGTTACAGTACTTGTGTTATCGACGCGTAAGCCACGGCGCCTCACTATTTGCACCCACTCTCCTTGCATCAGCGCAACCCAATCTTCGGATGACAAAAGTAACGAGCCCTCAACTACCGCTTATGCACAATTGTTAGTTGGGGTAACTTATGGGGTGCTCCTTTTTCATATCACCCGTTAGCCAACCCGCGTTTAGGAATGCTTGATGGGGGGACACGAGCACAGTATTAGCTCCCACCAAACTCGATGCTGAGTGGGTGCTGCTCAATCCCGTGCCAGCCGTGTTTGTTGTCCCCAGTGGCAACTTGCTCAGCCGAAGCTGCATTCCTGGAAAAGAAATCTTAGATAATCATTGTGTGAATAAGCTTGCATGGAAACAAGAGGATGTAGAGCTTCACTTTCTCTCGAAGGCATTAGTAGGTATTTCGGCAAGTTTGTGAAGATGCCTATCAATTGATTTATCGCTTAAACCTATGAAATGAGACTGTAGCTGATCGCACTTTTATTTTAACAGCTTGATTTGACCCTGGAAGCTGATCCCAACTGGGCAAAATTTCTATTCTAGGGTAAACGTCCTTGGTGAAGCTTTTCTCTTCGTTCTATCAAGGCACGTGACCTCAAGCAGAGTGGGCCAATAAGCTCTATCTTAAGGCTCCGCTGAAAATTTGACCCATGCATTTGCCGAAGTAAGCTCTATTACGTTACAGGTTTCTACTGAAGTTTTGTAGTAATGGGAATACAACCTGGCCTGTATCAGCTGATTTATTTATTTTAATTGGTATGGACCCGTGGTCGTGACTTTAGTGGAGCTTTATGCCACTCAGAGAGATAGCAACTGAACCCCAGGAGCTATCCTTTTGTTTATGACCCAATAAGCTAATGGTGGTTCAGAGTTGATCGAGTAATGGGATTATGAAATGCTTAGTTAATCACATTTGACACACTGCATAACCATTATGTATTTATTTGTGACTGTAATGCACCGGCTCTGTTGATTAAGCATGAAACCCTCGCTACCCCATGTCGCCCAAAACGCCTGTAACCTAGCGACTCCTTGCATCATGTTATTTTGAAACCCAAACCTGCAACGCCGCGAAATAAATAATGATCCTCTCCATCACATGACGCATAAGCT
The DNA here is from genome assembly GCA_014822085.1 of Fusarium stilboides. Taxonomy (NCBI): domain Eukaryota; kingdom Fungi; phylum Ascomycota; class Sordariomycetes; order Hypocreales; family Nectriaceae; genus Fusarium; species Fusarium stilboides. The sequence continues at coordinate 20,196 of JAASAY010000256.1, forward strand.
GCCGTTTCATCTGTATCTGCGCGCTTAACTTTGACGTCAATGTCTCGGCGCCGCATTTTATTATAGATGGGTACTTGTAGTTGGGATGTTAGTGAACCTTGACGAACTTCCAGTAACCGAGTGAGATGTCTGCGAATGTAGTAAAATACGTAGCGAAACGTCATGAGACTCGCGACGTTTTATCGGGAAGTGAGTCGTGTGAGTACTCCATACGCAGTAGAAAAGACCGGGTTTTCTTCTCTTTCTTTGCATAAAGTAAGCCGCATACGTTGCAGAGTGTATGTCGCCCTAAAGGACCTTTACGCCATTTGGGTGTCTCCGTTATGTAGCATGATGTACAGCACAAGTTCTTATCCAGAGGTGCAGGGGATCGCTGCACCATTCGTTGAGTAAAGTTACGATTAACATGTCGGGAGCAGAGGTACGCCTCACCTGATGGCGGCTATGCCTACGGCCATCTTGACGCTCCCCCCTCGAGCTCGTCCTCGACCACGAAAATGCCGAGCTCTCTGAGCTTTCAGAACTGACCGATGAAGTGCTCGGCTCGGACAGCGGTTGTATCTCGCTGGCGCTGTCGCTCTCGGTTCTGATAGCTAAGGGCGACGGTAAGGTTCGGGTCTGGAATAACGGAACGTCGCAAAGTGGTTGGCCAAATTGTTCAGGGTCTGCAAGGTTGGGTAAATTCTGGTGGTAATACGTAAGTACAGCAGAGGACAAAGTCTAGATCCTCCATACATACGTTTTTCTGGGTCGTAGACCCTGATAAGAAGAGATTTGGTGGTTGTGCCCTGGCCTTGCCTGTCGTCTTCATCTTGCCGAGCGCCTAAACGATGGAAAGTTGCGATCGTAACGCTAAGCGATTTTGCTGGGGATCAAGCTCGTCTAATACTTTCTAGAGCAGATCGATAAGTCGAATAAATGAATAGAGTTGCTGCAGTGCGATCTACGGTGAGGGTGTAAAATGTCGGGGGGATAAAATGGTAAGTAGCATCGTGAACGAAGCTGAAGTATGGGAGAAGCCGATCTCGACGATTAAAGAGGTTCTCGTGGATCGAGTGGGAAGAGCCTGGCGGTGACGTACTAATGATGTAACCTCTACTCCATAGTCTCTAAAAGACCCTGACGGAATTCTTGTACATAAACGGCGCGTGCCCCTGAGAAGGGTCCTGGCCGAATGGGTACTGGCTACCTGGGAGGAGACCGAGGTCGTTCATTGATTGACTTGCCGGGGCGGAGGTTTCTCTCCGGGCCCACTGCTTCACCGTTTGCGATGCAACGCAATTCCGCACGTTCGGTAGCCGACGTGGGTCCATGTTTTTAATCCCATCAGTCAGTGAAAAAGTCAGTCGAACTGTCACAAAACTGACGTATTCTGATCATGCCACTGATGTCACGCTGACCTTAACTGGTCCCTAATAATGCACCCAAATGCCAGCGATTTCCAGCTGTCGGCTCGAGCAACAATGTAACTTACACCAACCAACAAGACAATAGCATTATTATGCCCATGGCTGCGGTTTTATGCACACCATCAATGAGGACCGTTCGAAAAATTGTTACGGTATAAAGTGGTATCACAGTAACGAGAGCAGTCAGCAAAGCTGAGGCGGCCAGTGACCTGTCATATCAAGGCCGAACATGGGCCCATGCGGGTCAGCCAGTGGACATGGCCCCTGCAAAGATTTCTTATTCGCGTCTGACGTGACAAAAAGTCGAGTTGTGAATTGTAAATACATAAGTGAACATGGGAATTTACACAAGTTCCATAATGATCACCATGATCACGAACATGGTTCATGCTCAATTGCCCTTGTCCACACATTTGACCCCATCTCATGAGGTTGGCTTAGAGGCCACGCCACTGAGATCAAACACATTTGGGCCTCTTCCCAAAGCGTCAACCCAGTCTTTCTCTTCCACGTCTCAACAAACACACCAAACTCGTTTTCCAGATCGTCCAATGCTGGGGCGTGGATACGCGCTTGGCATTTCGCTATGCTATAAGCCCCTAGGAAGGCTCTCCAAAGCCAAAAATCTGACGAGTCGCTAGGCTCCAATGTGTCGATAGTTTGGTCCAGATCTCGTTTTAAAATGGAGAGGAGTCTTCGAAAGAGGCAAGACTCCATGGGCTCCCCACCGTTCCAAAGCTCTAGGACACTATGCAAGTACAAGTTTGAGGCAGCGCACATACTTGACCATGAGATACTATATCTTGCTTGAATAGACGAGAAAGTGATATCGTCTTCAAAGAGCGACGAGAAATGGGAGCCGATAGTTGCACATAGCAGTCTTGACTCTGAGCCTTCGATCCATTCCCAACTAGGATCGCATTTGTAACGGTCTTCACTCGCCGTCTGGGTCGAGGTAGTGACATGTTTCAAACAGTCAATTAAAGGTGATGCATCGATGTTGTGGAACTGAGTCGATTGGGGAAGAGCTGCGAAGAAGAAAGGTAGGAGCTTCATAGCGTTGAGGCGCATCTCCAGGTGACCAACGTTTTGTGTCTTCCAGTGATGGATGAGATTCACAAACGTTGAGAATTCCGCCGTATTGTTCTGGCGAAACATATCTTGTAAGGAATCACTGCCCAAGATTCTAGCCTTGAAGCCTTGATAGGCGTAGTATGTCCTGAGAGGTCAGCGCAACAGCCTATATTCGTAGGTTATCGGGTACTTACAGCAACAGGTATCGATTAGCAAGCTCTTCTTCAAGTCCGGATCTGGTGCTAAAGTCGTCATCAAGCGGGCTAAGAAGATGGACGGCGTTGATTAGTCCGTTGATGTGAGCTTCCGTGTCACCCACATTTCCATAGGAGGCCTTTGGATGTTAGTAGCCGATATGATGAGATGAAATAAGTAAAGATACGGATTGATTGCGTGATAACTATACCAGAAGCCGCAATGCCGAGGGGGTAACATAGGCCCTTAACACTGTTGAGGATGCACATACTTCGATAAAGCAAAGGATTGAGACATGTCGGATAAAGGTCATCAACCCCGGCTGATGGATGTTTTCTAGCCACGTATTTAAGATGCGTATTGTTGACACTTTATGAAACAAGAATGTTGCTTTGTAGGTCTGAAGGTCGCCAACCGTCCATGCATAGTGCAAGCCCGCTACGAGCAAGGTGTCACGGAGGGCGTCTGGATGTTGGGCGACAGAGGAGAAACTACAAGTCACGTATCAGCGTAGGCTCGGCAAATAATGGGCGGAGTATAGACATGTTTCTCGAGGCTTTACTCAAGACCAAATCAGAGCTGTCGTGGCTGTGGTGGACTGGTCTGATTAGTGGTGCTCACGCTGCACTGCTTTGGATGGCTTGCACTTACAGTAATGGAGTAATTCCCTAGAACGGAGGGACATGTCCAATCCCAAACAGTCAAAAGGCTCCACGGACTTCCCAAATGGTGAATCAACAATTGAAGTGACCGGGGGATTGGTTGTTTCTATAACCCAAGGCTGCTGTTCCCCAGGGCGAAATACAGCGTTGCGGTCCCGGAGCGGGAGACTAGGATCAGCGAACTCGCATGTTCGGCCTGCACTGATGCACCGAGTACTACATCCGTCAGCCAACAAACCCAATTACCATCTAATAAAACACTCTGCGTAGTCTTGTCGACTATTTGGTCGAATTTGGATAGTAAAGTCCGACTCACCAGGTTGGCCGGCCGCCATCGCACCGCACGCGGCGTTTTCGGCAAGTCAGACACCCCGTCTTGCTCCGCGTGTGGGGTCTCCGTGTCCTTGTACTTGTACTCATGTTGAACAATCTGAGCTTGCTCTTCAGGGAGATATAGCGGTCAACTTGACCGACAATAGGCTGATGAGCGGCGGCTTTTGTGAAATGTGGGAAGAGTTTTACTTCAAAGATGAGGCGTTGATGAGGTGTTTGGAAGCCACTCATGGGATTGATAGGGATAGTGACGGGCTGAGTGATTTAGTTTTCTGCCGGGGCACTACTGACAGTTACGGTGCTAACAGATCTGGGCTATTGTAATGGCCATGAGAGATAAGTGGCTAGCGTACAGCATAACCTTCTGCATCTCCACTAACAGCCTCAAAGTTGCGTTTCAGTGGGTGTGGATGCTCATCAGCAAATGATCACGGCCCCGGAACTAGACTAAGCCGTTTTGAGGAGAGTAAACGAGCTGAAAGCCAAACTCCGCTGCTCCCATCCTTCAGGAACCAGTATTATTTAAGCTGCTGAGGCCACAATCTGTAATAAGAATTTGGACTGTAATGTCTAGGCAATCTAGAACCTGCTCTTCTTGTATCTTCTTGTTTTGGATTTATTTTTCTCCAATCAAGTATCAACACGATGGCTCAAAAACCTAGCCTCATCTTTGTCCCTGGCGCGTGGCACACCCCGGAGTACTGGGGCAAAGTCATGTCCGCCATGGAGGCCAAGCACTACAAGTGCATACCCGTCACACTACCAACCACGCAGTCAACAAGTACGTCGGTCAACTTTTCAACCGACGTCAAGACTGTTCGCGATGCTATATCAGCACAGACAACCCAAGGGCTTGATGTTGTTGTCATAGCCCACTCCTACGGCGGTGGTGTGGGCGCCAGTGCGATCAAGGGCTTAACCAAAAAGCAAACCGATGACTCTCCAACTACGGATACTAAGATTGGTCATGTCATTGGAATATGCCTTGTTGGCACCGGCTTCGTAGCCAGCGGAATGTCTTTCATGGAGGTCCTCGGCGGCAAGCCTCCGCCATTCTGGGAAGCCGACTATGAGAATAACCTCATGCCCTTCAAAATCGACCCGGTCGAGATGTTTTATCATGACCTCCCTGAGAGCGACGCGAAATACTGGGTGGGGAAGCTTACCAAGCAGGCACTGACTTCTACCACTGAAGGATATGAAGCCGCTTATGAGGGATGGAGAGATGTGCCAGTTTGGTATGTCATCACAGCGGATGACAAGGCCCACCCACTTGAGGTCCAAAGAATGTTCGCTCAGAATGCGCAAAAGGCTGGAGCTGATGTGACGACGCGCGAAATTGATACCAGCCATTTGCCAATGCTGAGCAAACCCGATGAGACAGCTGATATTGTGCGCCAGGCGATTGAGGCTTTTACGGGATGAGAACATTTGGCACTTGAACTACATAGTAGAGCATAGATAGAGACTTGAATACTAGATATCGTTTTCATTGGGTGCTTTTAAATTGATCGTCCATCTGCTGGAAATAATGCCAGCTAAAGCAAGGAACTGCTCAGATTATAACCAACCACCGCATAGTAAGCTCGAGTGTCATTCTGCCATTGTTCACCGCTCATGGCGTCGATGATGTAAAACGAGCCCCATCATCAACAACACCCCCTTGAAGCAGTCAACGATCAACTCAATTTGTAGCCCAATATGCCTCGACGTATAAAATTCGGCCTTTCAGAATTACCTCCTTCTTCATTTAAAAGACTTCCAAAAGAACTTCGGCTCCGAGTGTGGAACTATGCGTGGAACGATGCCTTAGACGCGCTTCCACCAAGCCAAGAACTTCATGTTGTCTTCCATGGCTTATTCTACAACACAAATCACTGCTGTGTCGCCAACGGAAAGCGCTTCTGCGGGAAGCATAGTCCGTGCGCAAGATACTCGTCAACTAAAGACAGCGAGGCCGTCTTATGCATGGCGGATGGATACTTTTCGCTCAATAAAGGAGCCGTACCCCCGACTACCCACCAATCACTTCGGAATATCGCCCTGGCGTGCCGTGAATCTCGGCAAACTTTCTCGAAATACACTTTATGCCTATATGACGGACCTTGGTATCCTGAGACACCGTACCAGGTTGTGTACTGCAATCCCGCAATAGACACTCTTGTGATACGCGGCGCGTCGACAAAGACTCTTCCACACCCAAATGCTTCGAAGGATTCAAAACCCCATCAAGCTCTTCAGGAGTTCCCAAGAAATCGGACTCAGTTCTCTCAGTTCCGTAAGGTAGTCTCGTCTTTCCAAGACATTGAGTTTGATTACGTCGGATCTCGGGGAATAACAATCGGAGACGACAGCGACTTCGAGGATGACTACGATGGTGAGGTTAGCTACGACTACGATGGAGAGAACGAGCTTGCATTTTCGAACGGCTTTATTTCCCTCCTGTTATACTGCGAGTCTCGGGTTTCCCTGTATCTCCGCCCTAACCCGCGTTACTGGCCCAAGGTTTATGTTAACGAGACGAGAGTCGATGATATAAAGACCCTCGACGACATAAAAGGCGTCAAGGACGAAAGAATGGTAGAGGAAATGGATGAGCTTATGGATCATTACGAGGAATATGCGATAGTCCAGAATCAGCACTACGCTGATGGTGGAGATCATTGGATGCCGAAAGCGAAAGCCCTTGAACAAGTCGGATGTTATGCCCCATCGCGCTGGGTATGGCGATAGAGGTTGATTTATTGTACCTGCCTTAGTTTCAAAGTTTTATAATAAGGATAACTTGCCCTTCTCCATTTTCTACTGCAGTTACTACAACGAACTTGTCGTTAGGTCGATAGGAGTGTGCAGGTGAAAGGAACCGGAGAGGCTAGGAACACCAGTAATTATGTACGTATCTGGTGGCATATGGGCTCTTCTCACCAAATCGAGCAGTTAAATCTTTCGCCACAAGAGGGAGTGAATAAGAATTAGATGCTTGGAGATTTGAATACTAAAGTATCGCAGGAAGACCTTTGAGTCATAACGCCAGAAGAAGCTTTGGGAAAGCTTAAATTAGGTTACAGCGTGAGCATAGGATATTATGCTTCAAATGGGAAAACACCGTGTTTTTTGCCAAAGTTAAAAGCATGCCTTGAGGCTTGCCCCCTTAGATACCAACAGATATCTTGCCACGCCTGTCAATTTCCCACATCGTTTTACTGCGTGCCTCTCAGAGTCCAGGCTCAAGAAATTGCAAAGTATATGGGCCTTGCATGTATTCTTTGCCAAAGCCTAACCCTGATTTTCAGACTTTCTTTGAAGTCTACAGAACTCTTCAAAGTCAATAGAAGACAAGTTTTCCACATTCTAGCCTCAGCACCCCAGTGTTCACACGACTGCCTGAGTTCAAAGCTTCGCACATGAGTTGCATGAACGCTTAAAGTTAATGTTTCGCCGGCCTTATCTCTTCCCCGAGCCATGGAGCCATAAAAACCTGCCTTTTGACCCATCAAATTTCCCCCAATCCTCCCTCACCTTGGAACTCACTATGGCGGCCAACTACCAAGCACACGACAAAATGGCTGAACAAAAAGCCACCTCGTTACAGGATTCACCTTCTTTCCCTCCATTCTTCAAACTTCCTACAGAGCTCCGACTTCAGATATGGAATCATGCCCTAGACGCCTTTCCAGAACGCCTGATCAGCGTCGCGATTTGGACTCTGGAATATTTGAGCTGTCGCGCGTGCGAGTGCACACATTATCACCCTAACCATAACAGACCCTGTGAAACATTGTGTATGCTCAACCCATCAGCATGTGTAGCGGACGGGTATTTCTCAGATCCCAGGCATGACATAAATGATTTCGATGCCCCTACTCATGAACTATTCCAGAGCGTCAGCCTGGTTTGCCATGAAGCTCGAGGGGTTATTCTTTCGAGATACCCTGAGACTATGCGGGTATATCAAACAAGGTGGAAAGAGTCTAAGACGCTATACCGAATTGTGCGCTGCAATCCCGCACAAGATACCCTACTTTTGATCAATCTTTCGTGCCATTACGATCAACATCCAGGATTCGCTACTCATCATGGGATGTGGGAAGATTATTTCCCGAAAGATGCAAGGCAGTTTGCTTCTTTCCGAAAGATTATCTCATCCTTCCAACACGTGGCCTTCAATTACATTGGGAAAACCCGTCGACACCTACGAGGTAGTTGTATAGTACCACTGAGAGATATGGAAATTCTGGGTGATGAGTTCATCTTCCTCTTGTTCTACTTTGAGTCGATGAAAACGTTACACCTCCGGCCCATGCCGAGATACTGGCCCGAGGTCTACAAGGACATGATTAAAGTCGAGGACATTCAGACAATTCAGGGTCCGGCAGAAAGGTACCTACAAGATGCAGCGACAGACATCATGGACGGGTACAAGGAATACGCGGCAAAGGAAGACTACTATTTTGAATGCGAAGAGCATTGGGTACCAAGACCCAAGACCCTGGAGAAGATTGGATGCTATGCCAAAGCTGACTGGATAGCCAAATGAAGGCCCCGGTGGTTGCATTCGGCGCGAACAAGGGCAGGCCCTTGAGATACCTAGTTTTGTGGCGTTTTAATATCTTTACGTGGAATTCGAGCCAAGTTATAATAAGAACTAAATAGGATATTACAAATCTATCCTGAGTTTGGAGCAATACTATCATTTCATTTCCTATGCCTTAGGTAAAAAAAAAACATCGTGGGAGATGGATTTATTCCTCAATATCAGAACGACGGAGAGGACCAAAAATTATGAAGTGCTGTGAACGACGTCTGTCGTTGCATATGCGCTTTTCTCCCTTAATCGAGGTCCATATTTCCAGAACAAAATCGGTGCTGGTGCAAGCAAAACCGCAACGCATCCCAGAAGAGTCATAGTCCAGTGAACCCCGATGCCCTCGTACATAGGGCGCGCAGCCATGACCATTCCACCAGCGATCAGGTATCGCGACATAGTGATACTTGCAAGTGCAATGGCAGAGTGCTCGCCATAGCTATCTGTAATGTACTCGTAGCTACTGACATAAATCGATGTAAGAACAATGCCGAACAAGAAGCAGGCTCCAAGGCCACTCCATATTGATATGCTGGCGTAGTTGGTCCAGCCAAGCCAGAAGAGAGAGACGGGGAGAAGAGGCGAGGTGACGATAGCGGGCCAGAGTCTGAATTCAGGCTGCAAGGCAGCCCCGCGCACACGTTCAGTGTGCTGTCGAGCCCATTCATATAGTCCTGGTCCACAAAGGGCGAAAGCTGTTGCTCCAGCGGCGATGGCGGCAAAGCAGGATCCTTGGTAACCAGGCTTTAACCCATAAGTTTCCTTAAAAATATAGTCGAACCCAGACAAGAAGCTGAAGAGAAGGATATAGAGTAAGATGAGGTAGAGCCCAAGAACAATGATGACAGGCTCACTGCGGAAGAAGGTCGCGGGGAGTGGGAGTGTTTTCCGAAGCCCTTTCCAAAAAGATGGCGATTGTTCATGCTCGGAGGTATATCGCCTATCACCTGTGATACGACGAAGCTCCTTGGCCTTCCAAGTGAGAAGTAAAGGGAAGTATGTTTCGGGCAGAAAGAATAGAGCGACAACGAAGGCCAGTCCCGATATGATCAAAGTTACCCATTCTGTCCATCGCCACCCAAGTTTTGGGTTGGCAACGATCCAGCCGCTTGCTATTGGTGCAATGACGGGAGCTATGGTGATGAGCTAGCTGGACTTTGCAACAGATCGGGATAACTTACCTGCAACATTTGCCCACGCAACAATCGGAAAGACCAGAGCTCTCTTGACAGGGCGGAACTGATCATTGACACTCGCCCCGTTAATGGTAAGTGTCGCGCTTGCTGATAACCCGACAAAGTATCGACATACCACTTGCCCACCAAACGTAGGCGTCATAGCCGACCCAAGAACGAATAGAAGATAGCACGCCGTTGCCACCAGATACGTGGGATTTCTTCCAACGGTTTCCGAGATAGGCCCAGCGAAGAGAGCGCCAGCTCCGACTCCAAAGAGAAACATGGCTGTTGACAAGTTCTCAGCAACCTTGCTAACGTGGAACTCCTCGCTTGCCTTCGAATTGCCCATTGACTCTGCCGCACCGGCCCAGCATTGCGTGAAGACGAGGAAACAAATAATAAAGATGTTCTTGGCCCTCGCTGCACGCGGCCAATTCAGAGGATTGAGAGGATCATCCTCGCCTGTGCTCTCAACTATAATATACCTCCGATCGGAACTCTCCTGTTGGCTATCTTCCTCAGAACGGCTCTCATTCCTAGGCGATGGAGTTGTTTGTTTCTGATCTCTAGGTGATCTGGCATTTTCGATGGTACTTGGATCTTTTCCGTGATCCAACCGAACTCTGTTGGCGATTTGACGAGCTTGGATGTAGGACCACATATTAAATAAATTCAGAATTGAGGTAATTAACCACAAGCTACTTGCAGATGCCGAGACAATATGCCAAGCATCTCCAGGCTCCTAAATGACCGGTTTTATTCTCAGACTTCGTCTTGAAAATTCAGGGTTCTGTCGCGTGACACATTTCCCTTCTTGGATCTCGGTGTCAAAATTGACGTCACATTCGAGTATTTATTAGCGATGTATGAAGCAACGATAAATGATAGCGGCGCCAAGCCAACTTGAGTTAATCAGGGAAGATCATTTCCCACAGCATGTTACTGTACAGTATCACATGAACATTAACCAAATCTTTATCATGACAATATCGCTCAAAGCCGGCACATCAAGTCCAGCTCGTTATTGTCTGCGGCTTCCTGTCCGATCCCCAATTTACAAGTTCAACTTATACTTGGGATCAGTCCTGAACTTTTCTCCGTACTTTTGTGTGAACCAAATCATTCCCATCATTCCCAGAGAGAGCACAGCAAGCAAGGTGTTTCCCCAGCCCTGATCAAGCTTTTCATACATCCGAGGACCTGCCAAAGGCAACAAAGCTCCTCCAATGCTTCGCAATACCGTCGTAGCAGCTGTCGCACTGGCGGCGTGGGTTGGATAAGCATCTACCAAGTACGAAGCTACCGGAACGAATACGGTGATAACGCCCACCCCGAGGAAGAAGTTACCCAAGAGAGGTACGAACCAATGCACATAATATTGAGCTGTCCATCCGTAGATGATTAGTCCAACAGGTATCATAGCTGCTCCTGGGTACATGGGAGGGAGACGGTATTCAGGCTTCATCTCCCCACCATTTGCCATCCTTCTCACTATAGCGTCAGAAACGGCGCCGAAGGCAAATATGCCCACGATTTGACCCAGGCCAATGCCAAAGAAAACAAGGCCAATGTTTGTAACAATGCCATATCGCGTCTCAAAGACTTCTGTCAAGGTTGTGAACAACAGATACAAAACGCCATAAGCCACAGCAGCTAGAAGCGACAGACCCAAAATGAGAGGGGACATGGTAAGCATTATAATCGGACGCCGAATGCTGATCAGAAACAGCGTTAGTGGACCTTGAGCTGGCTCCTTGCCAAGACGCACGCAAGGGCGACCCGAGGCCTTCTGTAACCTCTTGGCCTTATGCTTAAGAAGAGTAGGAGGGTGTGTTTCTCTTAGCGAAACGATACTGAGGACTATCGCCACTCCGCCCTGGAACTTATAGTTAGTATGCGAATTTCAAAATGAGTATGAGATGCTAACCATAATTACGAGTAACCAGAAGCACCATCGCCATCCAGCTGCTCTGGATAGGTATGCCCCAACCGCTGGCCCGATGCATGGCGCGATGACCACAGGCGCATTCATCACAGCCAATGCCGTGCCACGCTCTTCTATCCTGAAACATTCTCCTACAGTGCTAGGCCCGACCGTGAAAGGGCAAGATCCGAAAGTACCGGTAAGGAAGCGAAAGACAATAAGCATAGGCATATTGACCGACAATGCACAGCAGATATTCATGATAAGGAAGCCCACACTGGTTATGTGGAAGACCATCAGTCGACCGTAAAGTTCACTGCACGGACCAACGATCAGAGGCCCAAACGCATAGCCAAGAAGATAGATGGAAACAGCAAAAGAGCCTAGGTCACGGTTTGTTGTGTTCATTTCTTTCATCACTTGATCAATTGCCGGAGCCATCATTGAGGAAGCGAACGGTCTGAGACGGCGTCAGCTACAGGCACATGCCATGGATTAGAGAGAACTAACGTTAGAAATGTGAGCATTGAGATAGTAAAAGTAATTCTCCATTTCTTTGACTTGGGCCAGTTAATGGGTTTTTCTGGATCGTCAGGTCCATCCCAATCAATCTTTTCATCCCCAGTGAGTTCTGGGGATTCGAGCACCCCATTTGCATCGTCAACAGCCTCTTTCTCGACGTCTCGTGGAAGATTTGTATCGGGAACATCTGCATCGATAACTGAAAGTCTTCGTATGCCGTTGAGAGAGGTTCGTATCCTCGATTGAGAGCGGGCGGCGGCCATGTTGGGAGGTGTTGTGTGTTATGTGAGTAACCCACCGCAAGACAACAGAGGAGAGAAAAGTTTGAAGTCATGAATAATCAGCGACTGGGAATAAACTGCCACAACTGACATTGCAAGCGGAGCCATTCGCCATTCGCAGTAATTACTCATATCATATCTTGATAAACCAATGTGATTGAGAGACAGGTTGCGTATTGCGGGACCGTAATGGCGAAAAGAGGGTCGGGAATTACAATAGCCTAAGAATATCTCCGCCATCGGATCCGAGAGATAAGAGGAGCGGGTACAATTGCCGAAAACGTCTCCATCATTGAGCGTGGGGGTAACTAGGTACCTTACTCGCGAATGATCCCCGATGGGATTTTCCACATATGATCAGAATCATGTCATAAAGAATTTTCTTTCAAGAAGTAAGCTCGGAATGAACTTCTATATCTATTATCAGTGAACGACATCAAGTATAAAAGAATGAAATGACCCGATTACCGGTACTATGGACGTTCACCTCAGGAGCAGCCATTTTGTTATCCATCTATAATTTGTTCGCACTCCTGGGAGCGCCAACTTGAGCGGTAGTGATCATTTCTGGGCCATTTTGTGCTGTAATTGCTCAATGCAGTTAACTTAACTTACACTTCAAGAAACTCTTTGGTATCCTAGTGAAACTGACGCAGATCACTAAGTGCAGGTCGAAGATTTTCTAATTACTAGTAGAGATAACACCAAGACGAGCTAGGGGCTTAATTCCAACAACTGGGTGCTTAATAGATATGGGAAATAGTTCTAGCTACGACGAAACGAGTGTCCTAGCATTATTCATAGTGGCTTTGTTTGTTAAGCAATCAATATTATCCTTGACTGGTTTCGACATGTTTAAGCATAGGGTAGGCTGAACGGCAAATTAGATAGTCCGCGCTGACGTCCAATCAATGTCAAGCAATCTATTTGTGACGTCATTAGTCAGCAGCCATCCCCTTTCGATCTACGATCGCGAACGCGCATTGTCATTTTCATGCCATGTTTGATGGGAAATGTCCAACCCATGTCAGATCCCGCAACCTCCAGATCACCTCAGCCTGGCCCTCAGCGCGCCTATTAAATCCCAAACGCCTTGCCACCAATGCCATGTTAGAAAGGTGCGCCCCATAAACGCTTTTTCCACCGAATGTGGCTGATGCAGAACTCTCAAGAAATTATGCGACAAGACTTTTCCTACGTGTGACGTCTGCCGTGTCAACGGGCGGAACTGCGACTATGTCCCACCGCCGAAGGCCAAAGCGACATGGACTCCTGCGCTGCAACGGCATAAGCAACAGATGGAGCAGCAGATGCATATGCTAGCAGTTACTTCGCCAACCGGACACGGACAGTCTTCGGATCATGATGCACCCACGGACAATCGAGTAACAAACTTACACCCCGATTGGTCGACAGTAAATGCCATTACCTGTTTAATCAAGCTCAATAGCTGACGCAAATCAGAATGCCAGCTCGTCCCGAGCCGCTAAACTTATTCAAGCCGTTTCAAATGCTCCAGCCATGGAATCCCTACCAATATCACTACCCCCAGCAGATTTTCTGTCAACAATACCACCAAGTCCACCCGCTGGATCACCAATTGACCTCTCTAGAGAGTCTTCCCCGGAATCCAACGTTGATGTACAAGTCGATGGCACCCCAAATCCACGTCACGATACTGCCAGCGCCCACTCACGAGCCAACCCTGCCCCTCCCGCAGAAAACCCAGAATCAGCGACCAACAGTGTCGCGTCTAAGGCTGAGATTCAAAAACAGCTCAGCCTGAATGCAGCCGCCAGTAGACAAAGTGAACGGCTGCTCTACTCGGTCCCAGATGTTACCTCCAACATCGACTTTGACGGCCTCTCGGGGGACATGGCTATGCATCTCCTCGACTTGCACTGGAACGGCCTCCATTTCACTTATCTGCTTACATACCGTCCTGCCATCATGGACAGTCTTTTGAATAACGGGCCTTATGTTAACAAGCTACTTCTGGCCGCAATATACCTCCAAAGCAGCATTTATAGCAACCTTGGATTTCATTCAGATCCAAACGATCCGCAAACCACTGGAATGGATTTCTATAGCCGCTTCAAACAGCTCCTCCCCGATTACATCGATGAGCCAACACTACCTACCATTGTTGCGTTGCTGATATGTGGGGAATGTCTAATCCCCTATGGAAAGCAAAGCGCTGGTTGGGTCTACTGTGGGATGGCATACCGCATGATCACTGACATGGGCTATCATTTGAACGTCCCGCCCGAGAAAGGCGCAGAGTCTGGAATCACTGCCACAGACATGGAGATGCGACGGCGAGTTTACTGGGGTGCATATGCCGTTGACAAATTCCAGTCCGTTTGTCTAGGCAGACAGCCCGCTCTTAGCCTATTGGAGGGTACTCTGCCGTCGGACTTTCTAGACTGGCATGAAGAGTCGATAGAATGGAAACCATACAAAGACCCCAAAGTTCCGGCACCCGATTCGGTTAATATACCAGGGAGACCGGCACACGCCGTGAGCGTTTTCCAACGATCGTTGAGGCTAGCAACAATCACGGAACGGATCATCAAGAGCCTGTACTCGATCGACAAAGCATCGTTGACCGCATCTGAATCTTTGCACACTAGAAACATGCTGAAGGGCCATCTGGTCCATTGGCGAGCAGCTACTCCAGCTCATCTTCGTTATGACACAAGCGACGACACAACTACTCCTCCTCCACATTTCTTATCACTATAGTAGGTTGGTCCAGGCTTTTCAGATTAGTCTTATGGTAACTAAATGAGCTATAGTATGACACACTGGACACTGGTAATACTTATTGAGCAACCATTGCTCCAGCGTAGCCAATTCGATCCTAACATGGATCCCCATGCCAGAGAAGAAACCCGTAAGAGTTGCGTCACTGCTGCACTAGAGATATACAAGCTATTAGTTGCGTACAATGATGCCTTTAGCTTCAAACACGCCCACTATAGTCTATTCTATGCCGCCTACAATGCTGTTGCTGTCATGGTACAGCACGCCAAGCCAGGCGGTCCTGAGAATGTCCAGTGCTTAAGATTCTTCTGGATAATGCTCTCTGGGTATCAAAGGAGCTATGCACGAGGCCTCATAAAGCCACTCAAGCTGCTCGGGTGTCTTTTACTTCGGATAAAGGAGGTTTTTGATGACTATTATACGAGTGAGTCGGATAACACGACTGGGGGACTTCAAGATAGCGGTAAGTGATATTTGATGTACCTGGAAGACAGTTGTTGACACCCCTATAGACCTCCACATGGGAATACATCGGTTCTTGGACCTGGAGGACCATGAGTCTGCTGGCTTCGATGCATGGCTTTATAGCCAGACTGATAAGACGTTTGATGACGCCTTCTTTGCGGAACACGCTATGTTTGGGTTATTCGGACATCAGTAGTCAACCTCAGCTCTCTGCCTACCAATAAACAACGAGGACGTGAGGCTTCATGAAAAGACCAAATATAGAGGGGTATTTGTAAATATCTAATACTTCATATTTAAGACCTTTGCCAGCTAGTCGCTTTCTGCAAAAGATGAAACAAGTGATATAACCTGTTCGTAGAAAACCTATCTCTATAGGTTACTCGGAGGTACTTGACTCTGTTCGTTATCATAATAGAATAGGACCGCCTCGATGTGTCGATGTTTTAAAGAAGCCCGGTTGGGGAGACACGTGATCTTGGTTGAGTCTTATCTTAGCGCCGTTGGTCTTATCGCCGCTATTTTGGCCAATCATATCATGGTGCCGCTCAACACGGAGCATCCACACAACAGCGACAATATCTCCTTAGCAGCTAAGTTGGATAGCAAACAACGTGCTGTTCACAATACACAAGAGCTGTTTTATTACTGAATAGAACAGTGTATATCCTATGACTATACAGCTGCTGCCTAGAGTTGATGCCTCAGGCCTTTGGGGGTTGGGGAGTTGTATAAAAGGGTTCCCGGTTTACAACTGATCTTAGAATTGAACTCATCCAAAAGAAATATTTCAGATAATTGAAGACCTCAATAGTGTATTCTTACTAAGTATATAATCACTTCATCTTTCGTTTTTGCAATGTCGTCGCCCAATATTGAGGCCCAGGTTGACCATGACGCGCGCTTCAGGCGTGAGGTCTTGGAAGGCTTCGAGAAAGACATCGAGGACATAGATACCGATAAAGACAAGCAAGACCTTCTCATATCGATTCAGAGCTTTGGATTTCACTTCATCAAGGAACCATTGAAAAGACCCGCAGATGCTGAAACGGTGCAGCAGGGTCTCGATGTTCTTTGGCAGATGTTCCTCAAGGCCGGCACTGCTATTGATAGCAGTAGCCCGTTTCAAGATCGTCTTGTTCTGCTGTTACTGTGGACTAAACGGTTCGATATGTTTCACAAAGATATACACAATGTTCGGGGAACTGCGAAATATTGGGAGTCATATGGCTTCGCGGAGAGCTTGCAAGCGTCGTGGGAGCAGCTGGCGGTGACCGGCACAACGGCTCAGTTATGCAACCTTGCTACGTTCTCTGCCAAGGTCTTATCAGCTGGTATTTGTCAAGATCAACTCTGTTCAACAGCTCTCTGGTACCTTCGTGAAGCGCTCGAAATGAATAACGAAGCGAAGACTACCAGGCTTCTGCCGGCGGCAGTTATCTGGATGGATCTCGGTAGCCACGCGCTTCTCAAGTACTCTGTATTTGACCATGATGGTCAGCAGTCAAAGCCTCACTCATTGGATGCTGGACCACTGGCCCAAGATGAAGGCGGCAACTCACAGGGTTTCAGCTTGAACCGATGGCTGTTTTGGAGACGTCACTTCCAGCGGCTTAGCCATTACCCTGACGTATCAGTTTCCAACGTTGCTAGAAAGGGTTTCATGGCTATGATCAATTGTGGTCGGGATCTGGACTATGACATTCCAGGTGAAGCTGTATTCGCACAGAAACTACAAGAGACCATATGGGCTGAACTCGTAAAGAGTGGAAAGGAGAGTTTGGATGGAGACGAGATCGACATTGACCCAGACTGGGTAGATGGGCAGCGTTGAGATCTTGCTGTGAAGATGGTGAGATTTTGTACTTCATGAGAATGAATTTGCTATGAGAAATATTTAACATAAATAGAACAAGAAATGAAAGATAACCAGCTCTCGAGAAATAAAGATGAATGACGCTCCATGCAAATGAACTAAAACAAGGACTGAGAACACTCGGCAAGAATTTCACAGCCTGGTCAGTGGGAAGTCGACGTCCTTCCCGATTACAGACTCTATATCCTCGCTGCAAAATCTTTGCAAAGGAACAAACTCTTCTCCAGGGGCATCTGTGAAGACTCCTCCATACTCGTCCTGAAGATCAGGGCTATCTGGATATTGCTGCGCAGCCACCCACAAGCGTCCATCAATGGGCCCCGAGCCGATGTGCTTGTGATGCTGGATTGCTTGAACGGCAACACGAAGAAGAGGTCGAATAAGAGGATAAAACCACGCGTCATGGAATGTGTCGACAAAGCCAGCTTTATCGCACGTGTTGTGGTAGAAAGCGTAGATCATTCTGGTTCCGATATTCGTTCCGAGCCTTAGACTACGAATCCAGTCGCGTCCGCTCATTGCAGGTCGGTCTTCGGCGGGGAGTGAGTCATACACTCCGTGTAGTGTTTGATATATCATAGCGGGCATTTGGAGTTTGTATGGTCGGAACGATGCGCCTTCTTCCAGTGCATCATATTTCATGGAGGCTGTAAGATCGAAGTTGTCATATTGGAGCTTGTGGATAAATCTATTGATAGTCAGCTTCATGATAAACTTCATAAATCTTTTGAAGATAGCGAACCTAAAATTATGGCATTCAGTTTGAGTGAATGAATAGTCAAAATCTACCGTAACGTGGTACTCTGTCACATCGTCCTTGCCATCCCTGGGTTTAGGTAGACCTCGGCCTGCGATCTCTTCGGGAAACTCTCCGCCATTTAGATCCATCATCCGATGGTATTCTTGCCGAGCATATAGCGTTGAGATATAAAACTGGTCCGAGTCGTGAAATAGATAATCGTGGTCCCAGACATCCTCAATTAGCGAAAGCGCGGCATCGATGAATGTGCGTAGGTCCCCAAGAGGACCAATGACGGTGCCTGAGTTCAGGAAGCGGGAGTCGCTGTATTCAAGTTCTCCATTATCTGTGTTGGATCCCCACTTGAATCGAGGTTGTGTCGAAAAGGGCACTAGCCAGCATCTTGGGTCTTTGTCGTTTTCTGGGAAGCATCCCTTATCTGTGCCCCAGAGTAGTGTTTGTCGTACACCCGTGCGATGGAGCTCTTTGACAGTTATACCACGTTGGTCGGCGAGCTTCTGGTCCGCCTCGGCCATGAGGGTGAAATAACGCTGAATCATGGCATCGGCGGGAAGTTGAGCCATGACATCGAATCCATCGACAATTATAACCAAATCGTCCCAAGCCCCGCCAGAGTTATGGAGATAATCTTTGATGGCACGCAGCTTTGCGATGTGCGCCTTTTGAGCGTCCAAGAATGCCTCTCCCCTATAGCCAAGAATTGTAGGAACTGAATAACGGTTGGCGAGGGCAGAAGCAACAACAGCGCACACTTGACGATTCGCGACATTCGCTGGGACGAGGTAATGAAGTCGAGAGATCCGATGCGATGAGCCTAGTAAGTGTGACGGATTGGTCGTGTTCTTGATATCCTGTTCACATAAACAAGTTAGCTTTTGCATATTATAGTAATGATCTTCCAAACGTACCAAATTTCTGCAATTAAATACAAGAAATATTAGAACCATAACGATAAGGAAGATACGGCCACGGTTCCTCTGACCGCGGTTTCGCTGATTTGGGCTCCCCAGCGCAACCATCCTTACGCTCGCCAACCGGGCGGTCTTGGGCAAAAGTGGCGAGGAATTGAAACTATCCCCACTAATGGGTCTCCTGCAGCTCAAATACGGACTTTAGAGAGCGGTCAAACGCCAAAGGATCTGCGACCGACAGGGTGAGACGTTGGCTTATAATGGGACACAAGGGGTTCAACTCCCAATTAAGGGAGAGACATTTTGTGTAAACATGGCTAACATGGCAACTCGGCCAGTGCTAGAAAGCTCTTTAGAGATAAGCTAGAGTTCTTCCCTTGCGTTCGCGCTGAGAATTGGCTGGCATGGGCGCAAAAATAAGAATGTAAGACATTTGGTCCTTATTCGGATGGCAGCCGAAGAGATGCAACATCTAGACCTATCACAGTGCAACAGGTACAACCTGTGGTATGGTATTGCAGTTTCATGTCACTGAAAGTCGCTGAATGGCTGTGGTAATTCGGTCAGTTACGCCTTGTTGCATTGTTGGGAGAATTAAGGTCAAACGTGTCTTCAAGCTATTGACGCGACTATACCTAAATTGATGCTGTCGCGTGCCGTTATCAAATCCTCCCTTGCTCTAGCGGGATCTGGCAAATTAGAACTTTGCATTCTGACACATGATTGTAGTAAGCGAACCGAAAGAGTGTTCTCGTATGTCTGAGAACTTGTGTCTGGAACGCATCTGATAAAATTGTGCAATTCTTAGTCGTTTTCAATGTCGTCAAGCCCCTCTGGTTCGACAGGGTCTGGCCGAACTCGCGGTCAACAAGTGTGACGTCTATCTCCATTTTATAACGGAGAGACACGAAGCTGGCGGAAACTGGCTGTGAGGTGGGTCTTAGCGTAACATGCAACTGATTCGCAGACCTCAATTGTAGTGTGCTATTGAGAATAAGCCATGACGGAGCAGGTAAATGGCGTCCTCCCTGCGCATCTCTTGAGCATAGGGCGATTTTTGTTTGGGCTATATAGATAGATGATTGAGGTGACGTCAATATGGAACAGCGACCGTGGTGTAGTGGTTAGCATTAACGCCTTCCAAGCGTTAGAGAGGGGTTCGATTCCCCTCGGTCGCAATCTCATCTCCACAACCTGTGAGCTTTGTTTTTGCACTTTATCCATCTCTGTTCACTTTTTCTCCGGTCAGATTCTACCTGTCCACGGTCAAAACTGTTCTTTCAACGTGTGAAATCCTTTGTAAGGGATATTTTGGGAGTCGGGAGACACCCTTGTGAAGACTTTATGTTCTTTCGTAGATATAAGGATACTCTTAATTACAATTCGATATTTTATTAACCTTTTGATTCTCCTCAAGACAGTGTATACGTTTGCGCTGCGTCATACTCCTCCACTGTCTCATCTAAGACTTCGTAATAAGCATGCTCCAGGGCTTGAGCTGCTGTAAGCCGTTCCTATAACAGTCACGTCAGCATAGCATAGCGCTCATATTCATTCAAACATTCTTACCCCAGGATCAAACCGCAACAAAAGATCAATAAGACCCATTGCTTCAGCTGTTACCAAACGCTGATTATCTGGAGTCTCAAAATTTGTCCACTCTTGTCGAGGTTGATCTCCGAGCGCCTCGGTGTACTCTTGGTCAAGGTCAATGTCATACTGGCGAGCAAAGCCATAGAATAGGTCTGTTCCGAGGACTTGACAGATTTTGTCGAGTTGGTCAAGGATACTGTTGCCATGGAAGAAAGGCTCTTTTCTGAAAACCATGGATGCGAGCATTGAACCAAAATTCCACATATCGATACTGTAGTCGTATTTCTCATAGCTGAGAAGTAGTTCCGGAGGTTTGAAGACGCCCACACAGACATCGTACTCCTCGCCGGGTTGGTAGAACTTGGCAGAGCTCCAGCCTACCAATCGTAGCTAGTAATTTTGCGTCAGTCAACTATTACGCTATTAGGCGTGGTCCTTACCTTTCTGCTACCATGATCGATAACCACGTTATGTGGTCTTATATCGCGATGCATGACGCCTTGGCTGTGAGCAAAGTCGAGGGCTTTGAGCAGCTCGCGTGTGTAATATCGGATATCTAAGTCGCTGAATCGAGGATACAGACTTCTGAAATCAGTGTTGTTTACATACTCGAGAACTATACCGATGTTGCTGCCCTGGGTTGTCATTTAGTCAAACTCAGTTCGGCAAGGCCACTAGACGGGTCGAACCTCTTCGCCTTGGACGACATCGATTAATTGGATGATATTCGGGCCTGGGTTAAGATGTCTCAGAACCCCAATCTCAAAATGAATTCGCCTTTGACTCTCTTGCTTGAACAGCTTCATGGCGTATACGCTATTATTGGGATCGCGGCACTCGAAGACGATAGCATGCCTCCCTCGACCTTGGTACCAAAAGCGTGAGTAGCCTACTAAGATATAAAAACGGAGTGCCAATACCTAATCGCCTTGGAGGCGCCATGTCATAAAAGTCTTGTCGCCCTAGAGATTAGCGTTCTATGCACGGTTTCCACATCAACATGACTGACCATGTTGCTCGGGTTGGATGGGTGCCATATCACTATGTAATAGCGACTAGGGCGCCCCGACTTGCCAAGACTATAATTTGACGTGTCGGGAGATACAGGTGTGTAGATGATCGAGACGAATGAACTATTCTTGGGACAATGGCATAAAATGCCTCACGGGTAATCGCTAGGCATCCATGGCGTTTTACTAGAAAATAAATATCGACGAAAAGGCATCCCCGCTTTATGGATGTCAGCTCATGCATAGCTCAGTTTGTGCTCACTTCTATCATTGGTGACCCACCTAGCACTGTCACCTGCCACTTCCCCAGCCTCTAATATCCAGAAGCATCGAATAATTCGATACCTATCTATAGACCCGCCCCAGGAGAGAGTGTTATCCCTTATACTATTCCTCATGTCACTTACAATAAATTGGTGGGCGGCAGAGAAGGAGCCACATACAGAATTAATCGACAAACCTAAACCGAAAAAAAAAGGTTCTACAGTTGCCTTATGCGACCTATCTTAAAGACTAAAGATTGGCATTGCTATATATATAGTGATATGAAACCTCTGTTGCAGTGTGTTATCTGCTATATAAGAAGTAGTATGCCTAGTAACATATTTCTTTATCAAGTGCTACCTTAGCCTGACTTTGAAACATCAATCAGAATCCTCAAAATCGTCGTTGACAAATTTAGAAGCTTGCATCTGCAAGATCTGCCAAAACACTTAATCAATCAATCTTAACTGCAACTTTTCCAAAGTGCTTCTGCTCTGCCAGGTACTGATAAGCCCTTGAACTGGTTAGCTTGTAATGCTGGTTATCAAAATGTCGGTCATCTTACTCTTTAAGATCCTCAAGTTTGAAGACCTGTTCGTCCAGAACTGGCTTGATGTTGGCAGCTTCGATGGCGCGAATCTTCTCAGGTCAGTAACCACTTAACTGAAAAAAAGCAAACGTAGCCAAACTACGTACCATTGTTTCAAATTGATCTCGGCTTCCCACAACGACTCCCCTGACAACAGCCATGCTTGACAGGATCTGAGGAAAGCTCGGTCCGGTCTCTCCCGACCCACCAATCCAGCCAATGATGGTGACAAGACCACCCATGTTGACGGCTTTGAGACTCTCTGTTATAGTATGGGCGCCTCCAACCTCGATGACATGGTCAACACCACCTTCGGTGAGCCTTTTGGCTTCCTCGCCCCAGTTCGGGATCTCCTTGTAGTTGATAACATGATCTGCTCCGAGCTCCCTCAGCTTTTGAGCCTTTGATGCAGAAGACGTGGTGGCAACAACTCGAGCGCCAGCTGCCTTTGCAAATTGTAGAGCAGAGATACTAACACCGCCCGTACCCTGTGTCAAGACCCAGTCACCGGGGAGGACTGCCTTGAGCCCATAGAGAGCATTCCACGCTGTAAGGGCGCTGCAAGACAGTGTTCCAGCCTCCAGATAACTGAGGTTCCTTGGCATATCGACCAGTCCTTCCTCATTGAATACGCCGTACTGTCGTAGAGTGCCATCGATAGAACCACCTACCGCCGATCCTAAGACTTTGGAGGTCAATGGTCCACCATAGTAGGTTTGCATAAACAAAGTTACGACCTTGGAACCTTTCTCAAAGCGGGTAACCTTAGGTCCGACAGCCACGACTTCTCCAGCTCCATCGGAGCCTGGAACGATGTTTGGCTTCACACCGAAAGGATAAGTACCCTGGTCAAGTTAGCCATGTTGGTGAAATTAGAAGATGCTTGTTTACCTGTGCGATCATGATATCGCGGAAGTTGAGAGACGCCGCATGGAATCTAACCAACACTTCGTTGTCGGAGAGCTCAGGGAGAGGCTGTTGCGTATCAAATTTGAGATTGTCGAAGCTGCCATGACCATCAACGGCCCAACCCTTTGTGATCTTTGGCAAAGACATGATGATGATAGTGAAATGATGTGGGATTGGGAATCAATACAATGAAAGTGTCAGGGACTTTGATCTAGTTGTGGTTTGATGGGCTAGTTGAGACGGGGGTGGAATGCTTGGTCTTATATATATAACATGATAGCTTTCCTTCAGTCTTGCTTTGATCATGGATATGAACATACTAATCACTCGGAGCTCCGCCTTAATCATGCTGCTGACCAATTCACACGATGACCAGGTTGTACAACGCAATATCATGGCTGATGCTGAGAGGTTCAGAATAGCTGCATATAGTGACCATGCAGTTGCGTACGTGCAGCTCGTGGATTGCTATCCGTATAGATACGGTCTGCTTCGCCAGACGGCGCAATTAGCCCGTGTGGGGAGACTACAGGGGCAGTGGCGCTAACAATCTTTATGCACACGGTAACTCAATCCGGAGTGTCCGGGAACCGGAAGTTGGAAGATAAGATGCTGGAAAGTCTAGCGACCGCCGTGGGCGAGAACAAGACATTCTCCATCGGCAATTCTTTATTAAATCTAAGATCCTATGCTGGTGCGACTAATTATGACATGCCTATTGGTGCCAAGGTTTCTATCCCATGGACAAGATCCACTGGCCATTTCATGGCATCTTCCCACTCATCTCCAAGGATCCCCCTGATGTAGCCCAGCAAACCGCTGGGCCAGTCTCTCAGGCACCAATGCTCCTGATTGTAGCTCATCAAGACAGTAAAGCTACCTAGGATAGCAAGAGCTACGGGATGTCGAGCTGAGCACAGATCCAGAAAGGTCTGGTTTACTTCAAGACCCCAGCCCCAAACTATCTTACCAGGTTCAGGGTCCCCGAGATTGTCTGAAAGCGTTGCAATGCGGTGGAAGAGTGCTTTAACAGCATGGAGACATGCCTTTTGATGTTGCCCTGTAAACTGACGCACTATGCACCCCTGAAGGACCGCAAGTTGTGGATATCTTGTTTTGAGATCATTCCCAGTCCCTTCGCTGTGGACAACAAACTTATTGAGAAGCCATGATTCTGAGACGACTACCGGGGAGAAGCTCTGGTGCACAAACATTAATGTAGACCTGCTAAAGTGAAGTACCTTTAACAACTCCTCAACGGGGTCGAATGCTGATTCGGAGCGGATGCTGCTGGGCCGGTAGAAAGGTTCCGCTACGACATACATTGATGTGAAAGCGGAAAATCCCAGGAGAGCCTGTTCGTGCGCCTGACTGGCACTAGGCGATTCGAAATGCGGCCTAGCTCGAGTGATTGCAGCCTGTTGGTGCGCAACAGCTCTAACATACCACTTGGATTGGGAACGATCTTCGCTGTAGAGCTGAAGGGCTGTGAGGCCCAGGATGCTATTCAGCAAGTAGTGGTGAGAGAAGCCCAAGCGAACAAGGTTGTATTGCAGCTGCTTCGTAGTCTCCGTCATGTCGCCTGTCACGGGGCACCGATGCCAGTGCTCCAGCAATTCTAGATCAGCTATACTGTCCTCATTCAGTGGCGGCTTGTTCAGTGTAGGGGACGAGAAGCTGCACGCGGCGTTGGCCCGCTCGCATTGAAGGCATCGCGGATGGACCTCATTACACTAGGAAGGTCAGCTGTGGGCTCCTTCTCGGAATGGCGAGTGTAGTAGCGGAAATGATACAGGGAAAACAGTTACCTTGAGGTGCTTCTCCTTGCATTGCATGCAGCCTTCTCGGGACTTTCTGTGAACTTTTCGCCTTCTCATCATATTTGTCATTTCCCCGTGTCGCTTCAAAGCAAGATGCGCTCGGGTTGCATGGTATGCCGTATAGATACGACAGGATGATCAAGTGAGTTGGCTACGTGGATGTATGATTAGTTTCAGCTGAGTGATCGGACATCGGGCGCCGTATAGATACGATGGTGGATTTAGCTATACTGATATATGATTAGTTTGCTTGGAAAAGCGGAGCAGAAGCGAGTCATTAAACTTAATGTTAGAATGCTTACCAATCAATCGTTGGTGCTTCCCCTGGCACCTAGCTAAGCTCAAGCAGCATAGCGCAAGTAAATTCAACACCCAGGGGGCCAGGGATAAACAAACCAAGCAATCACATAACGATGGCGTAGGCATCATTTGTTGATTATGTCTTCCAGCCCAACGGGAGGGATCAACAATTCATGACGAAAAATTCCCTTTGAAGTAAGATGGAAGCTTGGTGTAAAGGAGAACTCCTCGATGTGCGTTGATCGTTTGTTCCTTTGATTAACCATCTGAAATTATCCGCGGAACATGGTCAAGTAATGTCTGTCAGTACCTAGATGTATTCATCCAGACCTAGAGACAGAACGTAATTATGGGATTCACTCTATGAAACGGGCTAATATCTGCGCGCTCCTTATATTTCGTTTATTCTAACTGCATCATCCCGTTCCATATCAATGTTCAACCTTCTCTCTACGAATCACCATTTCCGTCCCGCAACATCCTCTGCAAAGTTTACAATGTCGTTTACAAGACGGTCAGCATGAGTAAATACCAGCACTGGGCGGTATAGATTAGTTAGGCTCAATTATATGATTGAAAACTGCGTACTCACTATGCCCTCCTTCTTCATACATGTTTAGTTTCGCTCCAGATACCAACCTCTGAATAAGTTCTGAGCTAACTTCAGCCGACACTGCACAGTCGCCTCCGCCGTGGATGAAGACGAAAGGTTCGTGGAAGATTTGCCCGAAACTCTTGATCTCCTCGGTCAAGTCCTTGCGGACGAAGCCTGCCGGGCTGCCTTAGGTGGAGTAGTATATGTAGTTTAGGCTTCTTAACCTTAGCTCTTTGTGGTGAAATCGCGGGTTGATGTCTGGGTAAATATGTTTTGTATCAAGCTCTCCTACAAATCTCAACCAAATGAACCATGAGGCGTTGCCAGGTAGCAAATGCCTGTCATTTGCTCGTAGGAAGTCGCTCTCATTCTGATGTAGACGGCTTGGGAGGTGCTCCCTGGTATAACCTGCGCTTGTGATTCATATTACCTATAAAGTAAAGGATAACGACCGGGGGTGGTACTTGGAGAACAAATTGATGCACCATTTGCAAATTCTTGTGTATGGGAGCCTCAGAATCCTTTATCCCTTATCATTAATTAAATACTATGTACATGGAAACCTTATTAAACATCTGGAAGAGATAGATCGAGGCTACATATCTAAAAGACAGAGTTCTTTTTTGTATCCAACAATGCAACATGCCTGATATCGTCAGACACATTCGGGTGCTGGGCATGTTGTCTTGGTTTAGTTTCTCCGCCCCCTAACTTGAGCGGATTATGGTTGCCATATTTACGTCATAACAATAAATTAACAATATAATAGGCCCATGGTTTTGACCACTGCGCCATTACTTTGCACATCGAATGAAGTCATCTTTTTAATAAAATCAAGAAACATCGTTGCTCGTTGCTACTGCGCTCTTGATTCTTACTTCTTAGCTTAGACGTCTGGAGATGGGGTCTATTTTGTGGTGGGGCGTCAGCCTCTACCACGACTGCTGATTGGTCCGTTCGGAGGAATATACGAGCATGGCTCCAAGTGCATGGGGTTGAGCGGCTAAATATGGAATTGTAACTGAACAACCAGCATGTGGTTCGTTGGCAATTCGTCCATGTTTCTTGTTATTGCAGTTAATGTTGTATTCATTAAGACATGCCGCCGGATGGCAATAATTCCGGTTACGATGTCGTCATGACGGAATCCTAAGAGGAGCTGAGGGCAGGTATATATAATGGATATAGACCCAGACAATTTTCTTATTATCAACACAACTCATCCACCAATTCTTGAAGAATTCAGTCAAAATTCAAAGACGAAAATGTTGCTTATTTGCACCAGCTTTATAGTGTTCTGCTTGGGCCCAACCCTAGCCGCGGCGGATCTCCTAGGGCCCAGATTCCCTCAACCCACCAACATCGCATCTAGTAATAGTCTGCCCAAAGCGGCCTGGCAGAACATCACCAAGACATTCGATGAGTACCTCAATGGCAGCTACCAGTCAACTCGTCTCGTTGGAATTGAGAACATCACCTTTTCATTGGGTGCCTTCTCAATCCACGATCCCAGCGCGGCTTCTGCCCTTCAGTACCATTACACAGATCCGTTGATCCAAAACAACACCGTTGGGGCGACCAAGGTCGATGCAGACTCAGTCTATCGATTCGCTAGCGTCAGCAAGCTCTTTACGGCCTACGCTGGTATGGTATTCTTGACCGAAGAGGAATGGAACCGTCCTTTTACCAAGATCTTCCCCATTCTTGCCGAGTCTGATGGCCATGGCGGATTGACTCAAGTCGTACAATGGGAACATGTCACGCCCTTGTCCCTCGCTTCCCAGTTCAGTGGAGTAATCGGAAACGCTCCGCCATTCCTAGTCGGCGACACAGCCAAAATTTACTTGGAGGAGCTCAGAGCCGGAGCAAAACCATCTTTCGATCTTATCGCGGCAGGGCTTCCTCCCATCACGAATTCGTACTCCAATTTTAGCGAGTTTTGCGAGGAGCCAAACAGCGACTGCAAAAGCGATTCAATAATCAAGGACGCTCAGTTTCGCTATCCCACCTACCAGCCCTGGACATCGCCGACCTACTCTAACCACGGATTCATACTTCTCGGATTGGCAATCGCAGAACTCACCAATCAGTCACTACCAGATGTGTACCATAACGCTCTGTTCGAGCCTTTGGGTATGAAATCCTCAAATGCCACGGATCCAGTTCATCTGGTGGACCGCGTGGTAGTGCCAGGCGGAAACGTGAGCCACACCTTCGCTGATTCAGCTTTGGGTGCAGCGTCCGGCGGAATCTTCAGCACGCTCAACGATATGGCTAGGTTCAGCACCAGTATTCTTAACAGCACACTTCTGTCAGAAGAGAAGACGAGGAAGTGGATGAAGCCGGTAACCCATACCGCAAATCTAAACTACAGTGTTGGCGCAGGCTGGGAAATCTTGCGATACACTCATCCAGACACTCATGCCGTCACGGACCTGTACACCAAACTCGGCGATGCGGGATATACTGGTGGCGCTGTTGTACTGATCCCTGACTATGGTGCTGGGTTCAACTGTCTTGTTGCAAGTGCTGATCCTGGTCGCCCCGATGCACAGAAACTGGTCCTCGATGCTGTCATTCGGGAGTGGCTCCCGGCGCTTGAAGCACAAGCTGCCGCCGAAGCAGAGGCCAAATTCGCTGGTACCTACGTCCCCGAGGACAAGAGTCTTAAAACGAGTCTGACACTCACGGTTGAGCCTTCAGTTGGCGGGTTGTGGGTGTCTGAATGGATCAGCAACAGCTCAAACATCCTGAGTATTGAGAACCAGCGTCCGATTTTCAAGGCCATTGGTGGTCTCCGCTTCTTACCCAGCATTTACGATGCTGATAACTCGAAATACGCGTTTCGTATTCGGGGTCCTTCCAATGAGACTGAAGCAAATCGACTAAATTCGATCGGGCCATTCACTGGTACCGGACCGGATGATTGGGTGACCACAGGGCAATTTGCTTATGCTAGCATTCCTGTCGACTTGGCTGTCTTCGATCGGGATGAGGCGGGTCAAGCGGTCTCGGTGGATTTACCAGCATTCAATGTCACCTTGAAGAGGCAAGATTGAGTGTGCACTTCCATCGCGTTTGGTGCAGATATTGAAAGGGAATCAACGTGGTGATAGACTCTATAGCGAATAGCGGGGAGATGAGTTATCAAGGAATTGGTATAGGATTTTCATTATAGTTTAGCTTATTGAATTGATTGATAAGTTGAGAATTTTGTAGGCTGCTGTCTTGACCGTATTGAGGGTGCATTCCTTCGTGTTTATCAATATCTACCAATGAATAGTCCTTTGAACAGGCGAAATTCCATTCTGCTCCTCGATTTGTGTCATCATTGTAACCAAAGCCTCCCTTTTCCTATCCGAAAACTGAACCTTTGCGCTACACACGCGGTATGGTAGGGGCATTTCTTCATGCACGTAACCAAGCTTACTCTCCTCTGCTGGCGCAAGCTTTTCACCAAACTGTGCCTGCCTCCATAACTCATGCTCCCTCTTCCACATAGCCTCTGCCAAGCTCGCACTCATCACAGGTTCCCAAAAGCCTTCCAGCCGTGGGCGCCGGAGCAGTTCCATTGCCCGTTTTCTTGATGATAGAGAGAAGCCGCCGTGTGCAATCAAGAATAGCGGGCCGCTGGTCAGTGGGACAGGCGCGAGAAACAGCTTTCCAGGCGAGGGTGAGCTCCGCACGAGAATCATTTCGCTCAGCTCGACAATACGATTGGCGACGAGGGACATTCTGGCTTGGCGAACAAGAGGATCAGGCTGTTCAGGATCTGATAATAGGTAGAGGCTGCTAGACAATTGTACGAGCTCAAGTCTGTCGAGCTCGACGGCCAAGTCTCCAAGGTCGGTGTGCTTTTGGAACTTTCTCAAAGTCTTTCGGAGCTCCTTGTAGCATCTGGTATGGGCCATTTGCTGCGCCCAGAGTCTCTCGTAATATGCTAAAACGGTAGCTTTGTCATTGCCGTACAATCCATGGATGTCGTCTCTGTTCTCTTGCCACCAAAGTCCTAAACCGTTCTGCAATGACTCGGCAGCCCGACGCGCCCTGGTCAGGAACCCTGCTATGAGATGCCGTGGAGCCTCTAGACAGATATTGGGGGATTTGTAGAATCTCCAGTAGCCATAAGAGTCGGTTCGATTAAGACTCGCTGCATTGCGGCTATCAGCGAAACCCCCACTCCTGAAAGTCTGGGCGAGCAGCTCAAAGTCCAGGAGCAGATCCTTAACTTGACTGAGATTAATTGGTGTCGACGATATAGTATCATGTTGTTCCCGGGTGATAGGTTGTGGGCGATTGGCATCCTCTTCAGCCTCAATCTCCCGGATGAGACTGCATCCGGCTGTCGCGTGGATAGCAAGTGCTTGTTTGTACAAGCCCTGGATAACGTATATACAGGTAAATATGGTGCTCGCAATGATCGCCCTCCACCGATCAGTCGAACGATGTGAATTTGTATCCCTCAAGCTTGAAACTGCAGCGCTGTATTGTTGCAAGCAGAGCTTATACTGCGGGTTTGTTTCCGGTTCCCGATCGCCATAGCCACAAGCTTCATGAACAGCACCCAAAGCGACGACGGCGTGCCACAGGGCGGGGTCAGCGACACAGACCTTTGGTAGTTCGCGACACCAGAAATCTGCATCGAACATCCCAGCTAGGGCAGGCCCAGTAACTTCAAGGAAATAAGTATAACTTCGTATTTCACCTTGGCTTTTACGTGGAATGAGCAGCTTTGGGGGAGCGATCAGGCTCCCTAGAGTGATTGACTGCTGAGCTAGGGTTGGAGACGCCTGAGCTGTACTCCCGCCGGCGCCGTCTCTGTAGCCCTCACAGGTACGGCCACTAGACACGCATCGTTGGCATGAGGGCCTGGCCTCGTCACAACGAACTCTTCTTGTTCTTTCGTGACACAACGGAAGTCAGTTCTATCCCAGCATATCAGAAGGATAGGAGCCGCTGAGACTCACTTGCATGTCTTGCAACCTGCCGTAGACTTTTTGTGATAAGCTCGGCGGCGTTTCGGCCCAGAGGGGAGGGCCTCGATGTCAGTGGTACGACTGGGTGGCATAGGAATGTCGGGCCAGTAAAGGTCGGGCCAAAATGGACAGGTTGGTGTAGTATACCGTCTTGTTGCTCGTATAGGGGCTTTCTTTAGTTATGATGATTCGTACTTGATTTTCTTAAGTTGAGAAGAGAGGTGCTGATGGTTGCAAAGATAGTTTTGGCATATCATAGGCGTAAACGTGCCTGGGAACGAACCGACAAATGAGAACATTCGTAACGACCTGAAGCCCCAGGCAGCACTATATGCAGCTACTACTGCAAGGCAAATGTTACCATTGAAGTCGATGATTGGCCCGGACATCAAAAGGGAGCGGGGTACAGCGCTCCATGGTACCTAAATCAGTAAGAGCAGTGCTGATCTTTTATTGTGATATCTACCGAGAAGTGGTATGAAAGGCAAAGGGATATGGACTAAATGATAACTTAAGAGCCAGTACGTCGCACGGAAGTAGTTTGATTTATGTGCAAAGTAACTGCATAACATACAAATATCTTTGGCTACCTTTTAAGTTTATTGAAGACTGGCTAAACTAGTCTTTACTAGAGATCTTAGGGGGGAAAGGAGCAATGATGGAGAGGAAGGCAAGGTCAGGTAATCTAAGAGTGGTGCCTCTGTAACTAAGTAGTGACCTAAGTACCTTCTAATTGAATTCCAATCTGGCATTCTAGATCATTGAGTCCTCTCCCACTGCGTCGAGGAGCACGGGAGGCAGCTTGCGAGCCGGGAATGTCGCCTCCCAAGCACTTAGCAGTCGAATTAGCGTGTCCTCCCTTCCAGGCCGGGCGATAAAACTCAAGCCAAAGGGTCGGCCGCTTGAATTAAGGTATCCCAGTGGGGCATTGGCAGTGGGACAGCCTGAGCCGCTGAGATTAGCAGGTGACTCGACGCTGGATCTTCGGTGGAGAAACTTACCCGCCATGGCTGCCAGGGTACAAATGGGTCCATCAGTAGGTGCGCAGATAGCATCAAGCTTCAGCTCATCCATGACCTTGAAGATGCCATCAGTACCAGAAGCTTGTTTCACAAACGCTCGAGCTTCGTTGAGCTCTTCTAGGGTGGTCTTGTCGTTCTGTGCCGCGATGAAGTATGTCTGGTCTGACACATTTGTTAGTCACAATATCAAGCAAGGCCGTTGATACCATGGCGCGAGAGGAGAGCAGTACCTATGCCTGCCTGATGCTCAGGGTGCTTTTCGTTCCAATCGATGATTTCTTGCAATGTCCGAACAGGCGTATCGGTAAGCCCAGCAAGGTATGCGTCGACCGCATCACGTACCTCGGCAGCTACGAAAGCATTAAAAACCGGAATTTGAGAGGGATAATAATCCATTTCAACTCACAGAGAACCTTCAAGTATCCAGGCTCGTCTTTGAATTTCACATCGAAAGGGTGTAGAAGGTCAACAGGATAATGTGTGGTTCCCCCGGCCTGAGAAATCGTGTCGATGGCTTCCTCGACCGCCCCTTTCTGTCAATCAAGCTTGAATTAGATCAAGAGCATAAAGAGGAAATGTTGCTTGTGCTACCTACAATTTGGGATAGATAGGCTTCATCCGCGTCGAAGAGGAAGTCTGGCAACTTGAATTTTGGCGGATCGACGAATCCTAGATGAATCCCCTGCCAGCCGTTCTGGGACTCAACTTCCAAGGTTTCAGGCTCCTTAGTAGCTCGCAAAATGACGCTAGTGATATCAGCCAGGTCCTTGACCGACTTAGCCATGCCGCCAATTGTCTCAAAAGTCGGGACAACCTGAAAGAGTCCCTCGGTAGAGATAGTCTGTGGGGTACACTTCAGAGCGTACAACGCAGCTCTACTGGCTGGTGTGACCAAGGAGCCGTCTGCCTCGCCGCCTATGGATATGGCAGTGTATCCAGCCGCGACGGCCAGAGCAGATCCAGTTGAAGAGCCCCCCGGGTTCTAAGCGTTGAAGTATCAGTAAGCAAGCGGAAGTCCTGTTTAAGTGTGGAGCATGTAAGGGTTACGGCAATCATACCGGATTTGCAAGGCCCTTGTCTTCTTTCTTGATATCTTCGAAGACGTATGTAGACCTTGCCTGACCACCAAGAGCCGAGAGGCCACCAATACCCTTCTCTCCCCTTTCCACCTGTCGTGTTAAAGATTGTATAACCTGGCTTGGGGACTTGGGTTGACTCACTTGCCGGCTCCGAACTCCTATTGTGACAATTAGAATCAAAGGAATTCATGATATATGACAATTAGAAACTCACAGATAAGTTCGCTTTCCCAATCACAATCAAGCCTGCTTTTATGAGCTGCGAAAGGGTGTCAGAATGGATCATGAACCAAGAATACTAGCAAGTCATCTATATGTACCTCTTCCACAAGCTTCGATTGACCAGCATTTTCGGCATGCTCCAGCACCTTGGCGCCCTGGGTCGTAGGGAGTTCCCAATATGGGTCGGTGTTTATTATGTCCTTAAATCAATTAGCATGTGACCGCTGGCAATGCTCCACCAGAATTGTCAGTTCCTCTTGGGTTGTAATGAAGTTGGTGATCTTCTTTCCCATATAGCAGAGACTTGACTAGGCTCACCTTCAGAACGATGGGAATACCATGCAATGGTCCTCTGAGTTTACCTTGCCGCCTCTCAGCATCCAACTCACGTGCTCGCAGTAGGAGCTTCTCGCGAGGGGCTACTTTGATCATAGCTCGTAGGAGAGGCCCCTGTTGGTCAAATGCCTCAATTTGCTTGAGGGAGAGGTCAATCAGCTCCTCACTGGTAAGGGAGCCATTTCCGAGCAGATGCTGAAGGTCTTGAGCAGTGGCCCCAAACATAGCGCGCTGGGTGTTGCGTCCACCGTCGCGACTGATCTTGAGCTGCGCCATAACTTTCTGCCCCGGGGCTTCTTGAAAGATCTGCAAAGAAGGAGAGTGCGCAAAATGAGAAGAACTGGCGGCACCGTTGTTACCAAAAACAAGACTTTGAGATGAAGCACAAGCCAAAAATGAAGAATTCGATTGAAGAGCTGAGGCAACGAGAAGTGTTCTGAGGATGCGGGTTTGGAAGGGAATGCTCGTTGCGCGGCGGCTTTGGAGATTGGAGAAAAGCATGATGGCCCGAGGGAGAGAGGGAAAGGTGGGGGACGCCGCTGACTTAGAAAATTGCGGCTCTGCGGTCTTAATGACATCCTTGGATAACATCATCCCAGACTGTAACACAGGCTTTAACCAGGCGTCTTGGCATGCGCTCAAAATGTGTTCAGACGCGGGGTTGCGCATGATTCAATTTGCCAGGCGGCCAACCTCTGCATCCCGAGGTAGACAAGGTACCTTCTGGACAAGTATACCAGTCACAAGTACATGGAATATACCAGATGTATCGAATCAGGCCACCAATAGGAAACGGCAGAACGAAAACATCCAACCTTGGCTTATGAGACAGTTAAATGCCTGCTAGGGGGCCTCGGTGTAACACGCCTGTACCAATTATAACGATGCATATCTTATCTCGCTAGCAGAATATTTGCAATTGTGAATTTCACTTCGTCCTTCCCACCATCATCGCCACCCCAAACATGCGCAGAGCCGCATTTGAAACAAATCCCATTCGTCTTAGCGCCCAAGGCTTTTTTTTTTCGTAATCTTGTGTCAGCGTCGACCCCTCCCTCCGGCCCATGAATATTGCCATGCAGCCTAGACTGGTGATTGACACGCGCGCCGTTGGCATGCATATCTTTACACCTGAAAACGCACTAAGGTGTCACATCAACCCCAGTAGCTGAAAATCCCGGTGTGACCAACTATAAAGCGCTGTTGGGAATCATGCTGTGGAAGTAGTAATACAGTGTAGTGTTGCCTTAAGCTGTTTCTGCAGTTCTTTGTACACACCCTCAATGTCCGCATCACACCCCACCCTCGTCCAATACCGGAAGCGACTGGCCGATACCCTACAGGAAAAGATTCAGGTCAAGTGGCTGGACACCAGTACAATCGCGGGCTGGATTGAACAACAGATGCAGGAATTCTTGCTCAAGGGCTTACCGACCCAAGCTGGCCAGCCAATCACGACCCTGGAATCACTGTACCATGCTCACTTTTCTATCATGCAGTTTGTTCTTCACGCCGACGCAAAAGATCTTCCTACAATTTCCCAAATCGCAACTCAGATTGACAACAGCACTCTGACCGAAGAGCAGCGGGAGAGCCTGGTTGTGGCTACTCTTGGCTGGTCTACATCTATGTTTACGTATCTGGCCAAGAAACCCGGCCAGCATTGCATCGCCGTTCAGCAAGCAGACCCGAGTACTCCCAAACTACTGGCAGCTGCCGCTTTGACAGCCTCCACTCGAAGGCCAGGGCATTTTCTTCGCTCCTTAGAGCTCCTTGACGACCTGTCAGATGCGGACACTAGTCAAGATCGGCTTCTTTACCTGGCGACACTTAACTATTGGAGCCTCAAAAACGTTGGCAATCTCCACATCACATGGGTCCCCCACATCAGCCAACACCTTCGGCTAGATGTCACAACCCGGACGCTTTGCCTGTTTCAGTACCCCTCTCTTTGCGCCTTACACTGTCTTGGCGGCTCAATGAGCGACTACTTTACACGGTTTGTTTGTCGAGGCGCCCAGGTGACCTTGTTCTTGTTCCCGGCGCTCCAACTGATACAACACAGGTTGATAAGCGATTACTACCCAATCGATCATCAGATGGCGCAGCCGCCATTGCAAGCCACCGCCGTCCATCGAGAAGTCCTTCTGTCCTTCCGTCTTTTGTTTGGGCAATTGGGGAAGGCCAAAAGACGCGCAGGCCGAAGGATTCTCTTCCCCTGGAAGACCGGGCCGCTTTTTTCCCTGCCACCACAAGAACTTGCATTTCTCATTAAATGCGTGCTACCCAAATCCGTCAGCCCCGAATATGCTTCTTTCTGGCCACCGAGTGCCAGGAACCCCAAGGGTACGCCGACAAACCAAGACTTCTACGCCCCTTGGATTGACTTTCGCATCTTTGGTGGCAGGTTGTGCGAGATTCAAAAGTACAACGAGTCTCAGCGGCCCACAAGGGTAAGGAAGATGTGGCGAGATAGGAGAGATCCTGCTCGGTGGTGCACAGTTTGGGTTGTCTTGGTCTTAGGTATTGCAAGCCTGATATTGTCGGCTTGCCAACTCGCAGTGGGGGCAGGCCAATTGGCCGTTGCAGTTCATCCGCCCTCTACTGGGGAGGAAGACAAAGTAGACTAGGCCTTTGGTTGTAGGTACCACCAGATATCTTTGTATATGTCTAGATAGTTGGTACTCATGTATAAATGGAAGCAATTGTTCATACTCAATCACTTTAGGCCGGGACTCATGCACTTACCTTTAACAGGCTTTCAAGTTCCAGTGAAACGGCGCGACATCTAGCCATGGCTTCAAACGCAGACACCCAGGTTTTCTTCAAGTATCTCAACGACCTTCCTTTGTACAAGACAGAGAAGCCATTTATCTACGAGAGCAATGTCTCCTACGACAAGAAGGCTGTCAGTAATGTGCAGCAGGACTTCCACTCGGTCTCTCTCGAGAACATTCGTGGTAGGGAACAAGAGTTTAACTGCGATCAACATGGCTTCATGTTTTTTCATCACTCTTCTGGTATTGATTTCAAGACCAATACTCAGGATAGCGTGGCCTACATCGTGGAGAACACAAAGATTCTTGAGCAAATCTTCCAACCTGATCGAGTAATTTGCTACGATATCCGGGTAAGAAACTGGAGAAAACTATATTCATACAAGAGGAAAGAAGGATCTAGCCTAACTACTCATGTAGCGTCGCTCAAGTGAACAGAACCGCAAGGAAGTAGCTGCTATTCCCGAGAATACTTTTGACAAACCGAGGCTACCTGCACCGCCGGTCTACGCGGTGCACATTGGTATGTAATCCGTCACATTCATCATGTCCAATCTGCATAATTTCATTTCGAATAACCTTGGAAACTCAGATCACACGAGATTCGGCGGCTTTCACCGGGCCCGTCGTCACCTTACAGACCAAGAGATTGCCGACTATGTTGACAGTGGCGAATGGCGTATACGGGTAGTGAAGTGAGGCTGACCCTCTGTTATTCAGAAGCAAAACAAGTTTACTGATCAGTCATGTTCTCACAGCACGTGGCGTCCTATCAAGACCATCGAATCGTCGCCACTGGCGCTATGCGACCCTCACACCGTTGATGAAGCTGACCTCGTCGAGACAGACCTTGTCAGCGAAGACTATGTTGGGGAGACCTACAGCCTAAAGTACAACGACAAGCATCACTTCTTCTGGCTCAAAGACCAGCAGCCAGACGAGCTGTGTGTTTTCGTTACTTTTGACTCCCTAAACAGCCGTCCTGAAGCCAGGATCACAAGTAGGTGCTACAGATAATCCAAAGAGCCAGGTTGGCTAACCGATCGACATCAGCTTGCCCGCATACCTCCTTTGACAACCCATGGGCCGATCCCATAGCACCGCCAAGGGAGAGTATCGAGGTTCGGAGCCTGATCATGAACTACATAGGTACCTCAACTGGGGTTGATGGGGCGTGAGGATAATTGTTCAGTCGGAAGAGGAGAGAGCCTGTGAATGTCTCATGCGACCCTACATCGCTAGCCTATATTTCAAAGTGGTCTGATGGATCGTTATTCGATGTGTTTATGTGTCATTAAATCCTGGGAACACCCCTAGTGACTTCGACCTTTGCGTCTACTATCTTTCCGCCGCTCCCCACTAGGAGGAGGGTGGCTGGGAAGGTGGTCTGTCGTTTTTGATGACATGACCTTGCCAGTTTCTTATCAAGACCAACATGCGGCTGAAAGAGTGTCGGTTGTTTATGCATTGCGGGGTAACCTTCTTCTCGTTATCTCGGGAAAAGTGGCCGTTGCAACACATTGGGCGAGGACTCGGCGGTCCATCGTGATCAGTGCCAACAGTGTCGAACTTGGCAAGTACATCCAAAAATGGGGGGATGACCATTACGTAGCATCGACAGAGCATTGCCTCCGAAAACTATTTATATGATCATTTTTTCTACTTTCAAGAATTTTGACAGTTCTCTCTAACAAGCAAATCATCTCTTATCTATCATTTGCCATCGCACACCCAAAGCAACTCAATCATGGAAGTCCAGCACGAGGCAGTGTCTCGTACTCCCTCTCCCTTTAGGCCCTCGCCCCTTTATTGTTCAGAGGATGGCGCAGCCGATTCTCTCCCATCTCTGGAGAAGCTCCAGCCGTGGAAGGCTTTTGTCAGCCCCCGGCATGTGAGAAGCATCGTGCCCACCCTGGGCGACAACTATCCTGATATTCGCCTTCAGGAACAGCGGGATGAGCACGGCGGTGCAGGAGGCTAAGCTAAAAGCCTGACGACACACACCCTTGGTAAGCCGACTCATTTCTACTGAATCATTTGGTAGTAACAAGGATATCCATAGGCGAAATTCGTTGTACTTTGGTCGTCAGGGTCTGGAAGGATTCAATGGCTCAGTATGTTGGCATGACCCCAGCAGGTGCTTGTCAAGTTGAATGGGTCTGCTACACCATGCACCTTATGTAGAATGCGTCATTGATAAATGCCAATCAATTTTCCTTCCAACGAGTTTGAAGAGATTGTCCATATCTACCTTTCCAAGCTTCTTCTTTCCTCTTGAAATCAAAATGGCTTGTACGATGTAAAACAAACAGTTAGTCATGCCTATCATTGATATAACCCGGTCACAATTTTGTTCATCATCAAGTCATCCTCAGCCTGCACATCCTCAAACCCCTTTGATCTCTCCTGAAGCTTCTTCAAGAGCGCCTTTGCTTCCAACATGCTATTCTCACTCTCACTTTGCTTACCAGGTATCATCCGTTGAGATTTAGCCAGCATGGCGAGCGTTCTTGCTTGCTCACCAGGGACAG
Source organism: Fusarium stilboides (assembly GCA_014822085.1). Lineage (NCBI taxonomy): Eukaryota > Fungi > Ascomycota > Sordariomycetes > Hypocreales > Nectriaceae > Fusarium > Fusarium stilboides. The sequence goes on from JAASAY010000256.1 coordinate 59,160, forward strand.
CAGCGTGCAGCCGGGAAATCTTCAACGACTCGCTAAAAAGTCGTCTGTGAATGTTACTATTGACCTTTGACAAGGAGTGTAATGACAAGGATCAACTCACTCGGCATTTTCAAAATCTTTTTTGATGTAGTTCACATATCCAAGTTTGTAGATCATCATGGCCGTCTGGGGAGACTTTTCCGCTCTGCCCGGCTGGTCTAACCAGGCTCGAGCCTGCTCGAATGCAACCTCGCTTCCTGGGATGTCTTTTGACTCTTGTAAGAACATACCGAGGATGAGATAACAGCTGTGAGACAATATTAGCGCTGCAAGCGTCCCACGTTATGTGTGTAGAGTACACACTGCCCAGTCATGAACCAATTGCCGCGAGGTTCGTAGAAATTGATCATGTCGTCGAGATCCTCCCTTTTGACTGTCTTGCTTTTGCTGTGGATTGCAATCCGTTGGAGGTTATGCTGTGCCATCCTTATGGACTGAGCTTGATCGCGATCTGCTGTGCCTTTCCCTTGGGCTTCGACGAGGAGCTTGACAGCTCGAGAAACGTACCGCGCGGCTTTCTCGTAATCCTGTAGAGAATTATACACAATTCCAAGATTGTTCAAGGTCGTAGTAATGTCGTCAATGTTGGGGTTCTTCAAGTTCTCACGGATCTCAAGAGCGCGGAGAAGCGACTTCTCTGCCGCTAGGAAATTTCCCTGTGTGGTCTCTGCGGTACCGGATATGTGATGAAAGAAGGCATACGCAATATTGTCGCGATCTGCTTCCTTGATTGCCTCGCACGCCTTGATTCCACCATCCAATAGCTTTTGCAGGCTGGGAAAGTTGGCGATTTCAAAAAGGTACCTTTTCATTAGTTAGCCGGTATTAATAGTATCAGGGCTCGCAAACATGTGCAGCCATACCAAGCACAATAAGCCACTAAGGTTGTGAATTCAGGCGTCGCATCCAGTGGCGAAAGGCTCTCTGGTGTTTTGAGGTAGTGATCATTCAGAGAAATGAGATGTTGGATGTAGCGAGCATATTGGGCCCTAGACATGTCGTCAAGTCTTGATCCTGTGTACGTCTTGGGAAACATGTTATAGAGAAGCTTTGAAGCTAGATTGAAGGAAGACTGTCTGTCTTCCTTATTGAGAAATGACGCAAACTGTGCCTGGATTAACACAAGGAGGGACATGTGGGGCCTTCCTGATGAGAAACACACCTCGACCTGAACCACCTTATGAATTGCTAGTGCTCCAGTGCTTGGTTCCTTGTCGATCAGAGCGCGCTCTATCAACGCTGCCTCCACATCGACGAAACTGGCCGCATCGTTAGCAAGATATGCTTTGTATTCTGATACTTTGCTTACTCGGTTTCACGATTGCAGAAGCTCAAAGGTGGCAGCGTTGAGGGTGGTATAGAACTGCTCCAGTGATTAAACAAATCTTCCGGAATACCGGTGTGCTCAAGTAGGGTCAGGATTCCGAGAAGAACCCTGCAGTCAGGTAGTTCCTCCAAAGACTGAAATGACATTAGCCAGTTCGTAGCAAGTCGTTTCTCGTTATCACTCCCGCGACCGGGAAGCCTGGAGTGGTACTTGTGTTTATCCTCGCGATAAAGTGTGACAAACTTTGCTAGTGATGTCTTTTGCGTTCGCATGAGAGCCACCATCTGTTTGATGCCGAGTGGCAGCCCCTCCAGCTCGTTGTTCAACAGCTTTGCCGAATCCAAATCAGCTGGTTGGCCTCCTCCCCAAGATGATAGGTCCCTGATCAGTTCGGCTCCAACTTCAGATGAAAACGAATCGAGGCGTATCTGCTCTTCGCAGTAGTCAAACCCCACGGAATCGACCCTAGTAGTGACAATTATGGCCCCGTTGCCGCTTGACGGCCAGAACTCATCCGTCAGATCGCCGTTATCGGCCTCGTCGAAGATGAGTAACCATCTGTATGCTTTTAACTCGTTAGTACTCAGAGCTTTAGCTTAGCTAGTACTGATACTGTCATACCTGTACTCTGTAGCCATTCAAGGACCAACTCCCGATTAGCAGAATGCTGTTGATCATTCACTCCGGGCAGGTTGAGTTTCAAAGCAACCTTCGTGAAGTCTTGGTCCAGAGAGAATTTGCGGTCGCTGCGGATAAAGAAAATGAATTGGTACTCTGATAAAGATTGATGAGCATAGAGAAGTGCAAGAGACGTTTTTCCCACTCCACCAATTCCATGGATGGAAATACTTCGGTACTCCTCCAACCCTTGCTTCAAATCCCGCATCTCTTCATCTCGATAAAAGATCTTGTGCGGCTTCTTGGGCAGCATCGCGTACGAAGATGCCGTTATCACACTAATCGACGGCGCAGGAAGTGTTGTGGCGAGAGAATGCATCGACATGGCGGATGACGAAATACCTGGACGGTTTCTTTTGCGTGAATCATCTAGGGCTTCGCAAGCATCTTGGATGTCTTGCTGGGATTTTTCGTGTGCTTTGAGGACTTTCTTCCACAGCGGCGAATCGAGATGATCTGACAGCTAAATTAGAGCTGGTGATAGAGTTGTAGAAATGACCATTACTCACGGATTTGTTTGAAGTCGAATTCACGAATTGAAATGACCAGAAAGCGAAGTACAGCTTCATATGCGACAACAAATTTCCGCTGAGACTCATCGATCGGTGCGCTGGAAGGATCAAGAAGTTCATCATAGTGGGAGCACAGCTTGGAGCAGTTGAGATTGTACTGCCCCAGAAATCTCAAGAACTCTTGAAAAATCTCGGCAGAAGTCTCAGTTCCTGCTAAACTTATGGCATTGTAAAGTGCTCGACAAATGTATGGCGGTTGCGTTAAGTGAAAAATGCGTTCTGCTGTGTTGCCCATTCGCAGGATATCGTCGAAGGTGTGCCTGTGCAACGAGACCTTTTGGCGGAAGAGTCCATCTTGCATGCTCCGCTCGAGCTGGTAGAGTCTTGAATGGAAAGCATCCTGGTTTTTCGGTGACACAATGTCGTTGTATATGCTCGTGTCCACGAGTGCACCAACGACTCGGTTGTCAATGTCCACAAAGTTGATAGACATATTCTGTCACAAAGGAATTTGAGAGTGCTGAGCACGTTCTGAACTGCTCACGGTTGCAAAAAGCTGGTTGACGTTTTATTTGCATCTAAGCATCTGTGTCAAACGCCACGAAGTCACAGTCTCACAGAAACGCACCCCCGGGGTGTAGAGATGGTGCAGGGTGTCTGTAGTAACTGCCTTTCTAAACTGAAGGTTATGTCTGCATACCTCAGCTCTTGTACATATACATTGATACCTGTGCTAGGTACTTGGCTTGATAATATCATGTATGTCAGACTCTTGGCGTGAAGGCTGCGCATTTTTCCACCTACAGCCCGCAGGGGTCAGGCTGTCGGGAGAGGCGGTTAAGGTACATTGGCCTTCAGGTTTGCGGTATCCTGCCATGCATACCTCTGCCCACCTAATAATCTACGCTTCTGTTAGCTGAATTCTTCTTGACCACGGAATACACAGATAGAAACGCGGAATTCAACTTCCCTGACTCCAGCGTAGAGGGGGCTGCACAGTCGGCTGATAGATAGCACGTGACTTTCGTGCAGCTAGCTGTACAGCGCTCTATGATACCTAAATCAGTAAGACCAGTACTGATCCTTTGCTCCGACATCTACCGACAAGTGGTATGAAAGACATATTATAGAACTTATATCTGGAAACCTCACTTGATATGTCCAAGGAAGATTAAGGTTACACATCTTAAAGACCTAATTCTTTCAATTTTTCTTAGCTAGATAAAGATAACCTTTTTCAAGGTACACTGGTTTACTGCTCTGTTTCTTTATTTTACATCTTTTGAATAGGCATATAACGATCACTTACGAAAATCCTAACTATCACTTCGGAACTGTTTCATATTTATCTAAACTGCCCTATAAAGAGGTCGTCTCCAGGTATTTCTAGAGAATGCTTGAAGAACCGTTCTAAGCAGCAGTCTCATGTGATCTTACTATTCGCTTTCACTTGTCGTTTAAGCTGTTTGATCATTTTGAGCAAGCAAGTTCTTAGTACCTTGAGGTACCCCGCTGATGACACCGTCCAAAGCAATACCTTGCAGATATTCGCAGAGACCAGTTGCAGACTTGCCCAAGCTCATGAAGTAAGAGCCAAGGCCGACAATATGAGGTGTTGCCATGGAAGTACCGGAGATAGTGTTGGTGCGACCGCCGATCCATGTGCTCAGGATATCAACACCAGGGGCATAGATATCGATCAACGTACCGTAGTTCGAGAAGTCCGCGACAGTATCATCCTTTGCACTAGCACCGATAGTGCAGACTGAAGGTTCAGAAGCTGGCGAGGAACCGGAAGCGTCCTCGGGGTTACCAAAGATGTCGCCATTTCCAGCTGCTACTACAGCGAAATATCCAGCGCTAACCAGAGCCTTGGCGGCGTCGTTGACAGCCTGGGACTTGGTGTTGCCAAAGGACATGTTGATAGATACACCGTTAGGGCAGTCTCGGTTGGGGACATCCTGGAGAACTCTATCCATACCGGCAATCATGAGTGAACTGTGATTGTTTGTCAGTAATGTCTCAGTTTACATGAGGGACGTCATCCAAGGTGAGAAAGGACATACTCAGTTCCGTAGCCATCCTTATCGAAAATCTTGATTCCGTACAAACTGGCCTTCTTGGCAACACCGTAGGTCTTAGACCCAATTGTACCAGCGCAATGGGTTCCATGACCATGGTCATCCTCCTGAATGTCATCCACATAAGTGGCAACGAACTTTGCACGACCCTCGAATTCCTGGCACTAGTCAATATCCGTTTCTTTGGAGCGGAACTCCTCAACATACCGGATGGTCAGCCTGAATACCAGTGTCCACAATGTATGCGCAGACACCCTCGCCAGCCGCATCATCATATGTATAAGTCGTAGAGCCTGGCTCCTTGTTCGACAAACGTGCCAAACCCCATGGAGCATTTCGCTGAGTGGCGAAGATCTTGGCTCTAGAGTCTTGCTCGATGTACGCGACCTGGACATTCTTGTTAGATCATGATCTTGTACCACTATTGGAATATCATACGTTAGGGTCATTTCGCAGGTTGTCGACTTCCTTGTCGGTCAACTTTGCGGCGAAACCTCCGAGCTTCTTGAAAACAACATCAGGCTCTGCTGCTACTGAATCAACGGTGGCCTTGATTCGAGCGGCAGTGTTAATTGAAGCTCCGGTCTTCATCATAACGATGAATTTTCCATCGACGACCTCAGCATCGCGAGTGATGAGAGGAGCACGCTTGACAGGACTGGCGGTTGACGCTCCTGCCAGTAGCAGAGCAGTGAGACCAGCGAAAGCACGCATGATGGGAAGAAATATGTACGAAGATTGACGGGTTGATGAGTTCAGGAGTTGATGCTCTGGCAATAAACCAACATCAGTTTGGTGAGAAGACAATACGCTCTTATATATGTCTTGATGCTATCGAGTAGCTTAGCAGTCATACTCACTATGCCTATCTATCTCGTATCCTCTTCTGGAAGGTCATGATTTAAGATCCACAGCTCGGGGATAGATTCAGCGATAGCTTGCTGAAGTTCCTTAGTATGTCACATGTCTCTGAGGGCCAGAAAGGTATTGGTGATGTTCAGATCGAGGGGACCCCTGTATCGGCCGAGCTCAGCGGCCCACATCCTTCGCAAAACGACGGGGTTCAATCACACCCAGTGTCACTTGCTTATCAGCAGAAGGCCATTCCGACTCGTATCAGACCCCCAGTAAGACTCATTGAACAGGGTCTCGAGAAAGCCATTACTGTATTGATGCGAATCTCGTCGATCGTCGTGTGTTGTGTAGTTTTAGGTCGTCGGCATTTCTACTATCGGCAGGAGAATAAACCTTAATCGTCCGAGGAATCAAAGGGACTTGATCTAGGTTCTTAGCGCTCGTTTTCCGAAAGTAGGATGTAGCCCGACGACTGCGAAGCACCATTGGAGCGGCTGTCCCGCCAAGACATGATCGCCAGGGACAATACTGTTAAAAGGTTTATGCAATCTTCAGGTCGGCATTGCAATGCGCGGGTGCAGGAACTTGTGATATCTTTCAAAATTTTGTCGTCCATCCTGGTGGGAAATGCTCAGACTAAGAGCCATACGACCCTTTTCATGGCATTGATACCTAACCCTTGGATCCCCACACCATGCGGGAGAATCGTTAAGCGATGTCATCCAAAAGTCCTCTCGACTTGAAATGGCTTATCTCGTCTAGCCTGATTGCCGAAAACTGGGGAGCGTAACGGTCGCAGGGCGGAAGTCGCGGCGACGTTGGATAAATGCGAGGGCTCCGGCTCCAAAATCCTTTTTGTGGATAGTGAGCGGACCTTACAAATGGAATGACATACAGCCCTAGATCTATCACAAGCAAGGTCGAAGATAAATGCCTCTCCAAATGTTGCATTTACGGCTTTGACGCTATCTCTGCTATCAATGATGCCAGCAAGGAGGATCCTTATCAGGAAGGTGTGCTGAAACACGAAGGCTAATTTTAGATCAACACTGGATTTATAGTTTAAGCATAACCTGCGACCGTCAATTTCTCCATACAATATCTAGACTAAACCGCGTTGAAATAAATGCGCCGTCGCTAATCACTCAGAGTTGCCCTTCCCGAGTAAGATTGTGAAACCAACTCTGCCAGCTAGCTACTGATCAATGACATTAGGTGTCAATGAATGATACTGGTCAAAATCCAAAGTTGGCTGGGGGCAGATGTCCAAGTGAGTGTTTGTAAGTGAGCAGGGTGAGCATATCGTTCGAACTGAGTGGAAACAGCTGTTCCATAAATCATAAACCACATTTGTTAGTATCATGTGTGATGTGGCCTTCAGTGAGAGAAGCTATCATATTTATATAGCTTATTATTACCAACTAGACCTATTTGCTTTTCCAAGCAGTCTCCATAACTTCCAAAGCTGTAGTAACCTTCAAGTCGGGGAACTTGTCATCCAGCGGAGGATATTCTCTTGGCACAAGATATCGACCAATGCCAGCTTGGTAATGAATCATGGCGAAGAAGGCTTCATCGCCGTCACCAAAGCCAATCTTAGGGTAGTCAGGAAAGAAAGAAATTTTGCCAGACTTCAGCTTCTCTAAGCTATCAACCGCAACCTCAAACTTGGTGCCTGGACAAGGTCAGCCACAGCTAATGGACGGAAGGGCAAAGATTTCCTACCTCGAGCCTTCTCAGCTGCTTCAATGAGTTCGTTGAACGACAGCGTATTGGCGCGAATGGCACTAATCCTGTCCCATTTCTCAAGGTCCATCAGGCGAGCGGCGAATCTAGACATGTCCTGCGACGTGAGGAAGCTCGCCTGGATGTTTCCATCTGCTGGAATTACAGCCCACTTCGACTCCATGTTGATGATATTGATCCAAGGTTCCAAGTTACACTTCCAATGTGGCATGCCATAATAGTCGAGGAACCATCCGTTAGCAATGCGTGTGTATTCAAGGTTTGTCTTCTCAAGCTCATCGATAGCCTCGAAGGTATATCGGGAGAGCGGTGAAAGCTCAATATCTCTGTATCTGTGGTTAGCCGAGGTCGAAAAAGATACGAGGCTCTTTTACTCTTTGACGTGTAGCATGTCGAAACTGCTGATCACGAAGCGCTCGGTAGTTTTGGATCGTTCAGCGGCCTGGATAAGGTTCTTCTGGGCCTGGTTTGTCTCCGGCGCAACGACACTTATGGCGCAGATGAGAATGTTCACGCCTACTTCCTCAAAGGCTTTTGTGATCGCGTCAGGATCATTATAATCCACCTTGAGGTAGTTCACTCCGCCTTGAGGAGCTCGCTCCTGTTGTAAACTGTCAATTGTCATGGTCCAGATATATAGCACACAAAATGTTACCTTTCGAGAGAGGGCGTAGACTTTGTGCCTGCCATATTCCACAAGTCCATCTACGATAGTACTTCCGACGCTCCCGGTTCCGCCAGCAACTGCAACAACATTCATAATGAATTTTTGACTTGAAGTTTTTGAGAGTTGATTGATGTAAGGATAGTTGATGATAATTCTTAACAGACAAGAGGCTTCGATGCAGTATTTATTCCAGAAGCTCTCGGACGATATTTATATTTAACTCACGCAGAGGTCAGGCAATTGTCTTACTAACATCGTCATATTCGTATTTACCCGTAGAGGGGCAGAGGGGCAATCGTAAGCAAGCATGTCTGATGAGCAAATGAGGATGTTCCATGGCCCTCAAAGATGTGGAGATGAGGTAAGTATTTCCCTTTACGGTAGTAGTCCCAACTTCCGCTAGGCTGGACATCTTGGAGTGCGGAGATTCTGTCGCTGAGGGCTTCCTGAATAGGTATCTGCGCAATAGAAGATCACCGAATCAATTAGTAAGAAGCAGCATTGCCATCTGACTCACAGCGCACGAAAAACACCATCAGCTATGCAGCCAGGACATCTTGTGGTGTAGATCTCGCTCGATAATCGACCTACCTATCACCAAAAGAGAGACTCCGCTCATCTTAGTAATGTCGCATGTTAGTACTGACCATTTGCTTCCAGAAAGATTCACACGAAAATCGTTCGTTATAATAGTCAAAACTATATTGTAAGGAGGAAGGACAGAATGGTATGTGGTATTCAACATTTTAGATTGTAACTCCATGCGCCAATAAAGTTGTGTCTTTTCCATCACAACTGACTGCGCTCATACCGCACAGGCTCATCTACCTCAACTACCTCCTTGATATTCTCCCACAACTTGACAGACTCAACGATTGAGCCGCTTGGCCCTTGGCCTTCAGCAAACCAGCTGATACCGGTGCACTCTTTGGTATCCGCATAGACCATAGTCGACAAGGCAAATCTATCGTTGGCGAATACCTCAAGGACGTCGCCGTCGCAGAAAATGCGCAGATGGAGTTTCTCGAGTTGCTCCGATCCGTTCCTGTCGGAGTAGAATAGTGTGAAGGGGCCCGATACGGCGTCTTTTTCAATATCAACCTCATGGTTTGACTTGCTCCTGTCCACCATGATTTCTTCGTTCTGAGGAGAGAAGTAGATGGCCGTTCCCTGCGTCGTATCTTTGTTGTGGCGTATCCAGAATCCAACAGTCTGGTCTTTTGGTGACACCTTGATCGTTGCCTCTAGTTCCCAGCTGCTAGAGTGTGTGTCGATGAGCTTACCAGCACTAGATTTGTTGTCCAAATTGGTCCAGTACGCGGGTTTGCCCCATCGGAGGGATTGCAAGTCTGGCAGTGGTCGAATGCCTAAAGTCTGCACCGTCTTTGATCCTCTATCGTTATCAGTTGCTTTAACGCAGCCAACATTTTGCAATGAGCCCTTCAGCGTCCTTGTGATATTGTCGGCAGTATATAGGAATAATTCTCTTGGGATAGAAAAGTATCCGGTCCAGCCCTTGGTCTCGCGCCGAGCCAAGGTCAACTCATCTTCCTTCAACCAACCCCAGACAATTCTGTTCTTCGTAATGGGATGTTCGTAAGAATTAGGCGCATACAAGCATCCGTGATCTAGGATTCCACTGAATTCAGGCTTCATCTTAGGACCTTCTGGTGTCTGCTCAAGAGAACCAGCCATCCAAAGTGACCACTGGTTGTTGTTCTCCTTGGCACCAGGCTTTACTCCGCCCTCTGTTCCCATGAGCAGGAACGGACATTCTTCTGAATCGTTATGAAGAGTCATAAAGTTGACGCATTCCCAATTGACACCAAAATCGCCGCCCCAACGACCAGAAGGGCTGAAACCTGCGGGTAGATCGACCAGAGGACCGAGGTACGTCCATTGCGTCAAGTCGTTCGGTGAAATCGCGTACATGAAGACTGTAGGTCCGCCGTCCAAAATACCTCCGGATACAAAGCCGTAAAGGCTCACCTCGCCGCGAAGCTCATCCATAGCAGGCCATTCTGATAGGAAAGGGTCTCTGAAGCCTGTGACGACAACACCCTCGGGCTCGCCTTCTAGAATCGGATTTTGCTCGCTCTTATGCCACGTCTTTCCGCCATCACTTGATGTCGCTACTGATAGGCCAGCGCAGTTGCGTGTATACGGTAATGTCCAGTGAATGGGAAGATTGGTGATAGATGAGTAGATTACTGTGAGTTGGCCCTCCTCGCCTTGAAGTCCTGTGGGATGAAGGCAGCCTGTGAAGATGCCTTCTTTATCGTAAGATTCAGACGGCTCTAAAACTGGATCTTGGGTGTTGTGCTCCCATGTTAATCCATCCTTGCTGGTGTAGTGTCCCCAGGTGATGTCACCCCAATCGCAGGATTTGGGATTCCCTAGTGGCGAAATTAGGCACAAGTCCACGCTCGGTTTTGAACTGAAGCAACTTTTAGTTGAGACTTACATTGATAAGATAAATGATATGTGCCGGTTGAAGCATCATATCCAGGTGCGCACGGGTCGTTAATCCATCCTCTTTGTGCTTTGAGGTGGTATGTGGGAGAAGGGTGCCACCGTGGGCGGGGGATGGTGTTCTTGACAGTCATTGATGCTGGTGGCGAGAGATGGAGTTATGCGCCTCTGATTGAACTTGTCGGTTCTTGACCCAAATGATAGATCGGTAAAGAAATGACGGCCGATAGATATAGAGGCGTGGAAAGATTTGCTGTGTGCGGTCTGGGTTTTGCCTAATAAGTAGCCCATTCAGCCGGGCCTTTCTGGACCCCAGATTACGCCCCAGCCGTCTCAGTTTGCCGATCTCGTCGGTCCGACAGAGATATCCAGCTAGAGCCATTCCAATCACCAGACGAGAAGGATTTTGTGTGGTGGGCCTTGGGCAGATCAAGTGTCACTACTCGCCAGTGAGGAGCAAAGACATTCGTGCTTATTTAATCTAAAGTTGACGCTAGAAACGTTGTTTGCATTCTTCCAAGCCAACCTATCCCGGACCGAGATCAAATCTCCCACGATATCGCCCGTGCAACCTCCAGCTCCACACTCCCAATTGCTTCTTTCGGAAGTAAGGCCAGTAATTCTCCCATCTGGTTAGAGGCCAAGATCAATGGACGTGTCAGGTGACTCAATCTATTTGCTCATGCGACGTGACGAGATTCTTGGCTGCTCATTGCGAGTACAGGCATAGGCTCATAGCTGGTGACATTCAAGGCCTAGCAGCCGGACAATTCTCGAGGTAGTGGCCTAAAACTACATCGGCTGAATTTCTATTGGTTGAGCAGATCACTCGATTGATCGACGCTGTTACATGTGAAGGTGTGTTGAAACATACGATATAGTTACATTCGACCCTAGCTCAAACCTGCGCCCCCGATATACACTAATAACTACATTCCTATGATACAATAAATCTGGTTACTTGCTATGTGCATCAACCTCGACAGCACCAGTGCTATCCCCGAACTGATCCACGCGCGCTTTAGCGAATTTTCGTGCACTGACCTTGTGCTCAAACAAAACATCCAACTCTCCAAAAGTCCTGCCCCTAGGTTCAGGAAGACGAAAGTACGCCCATACCATAATTAAAAAGCAGAAGGCAGCCCAGAAAAGGCCAGTTTTTGCACCCCAATTCCAAGCATGAATACCAAGCATCCGTGGCATAAGGGTATTATTAATCAACCCAGCCATATTATTAAAATTGCGTGCAAGAACAATCGTCTTTGCCTTGAGTCGCGTAGATGGGATCTCGGCAACGATGGTGTAACAGACAGGTCCGACTGCTAGATCGTAGATGAAGGTGTAGAAGATAAGTAGACTGCCGACTGCCCATGAGGGACCTGAGCTGGATTGGCTAGCAAAGCCAAGGCCGCCGACGACAAGAAGAATAAGAAAAAGTGATGAGGTGCCCGCGATATAAAGTGTGCGGCGTCCGAACTTGGCCATGAGGAACCACGAAAGGATAACGCCTATAGCACCGACGGAATATTGTACAATATTAAGAGTGAACGCGTTGTTCGATGACAGTCCGGCGCGCTCATAGAACTGGACAGAATAGCCCATGAGTACACTACCGCACATGGCTTGGGCGATGTATGTGATAGACGCAATCTCAGTTCGCCTGAGATCGGCCCTCATGAAGCAGTGCCAGTAGTTGGTACCTGCCGACGTAGCCTTTTCAAGCTCATTTGTTTCATGAATCAGAGCGACTTGAGCATCGGCATCGAACTTAGAATCAGGCTTGGGACTGACGAGCTTCAGAATAGCCTGCTTTGCATCGCCGTGCCGGCCCATCCGAACCAACCACCACGGGGATTCAGGAGCAAAAAGCGTTCCGAAGATAATAAATGGAGGCCATATCCACTGAAGTGCAAAGGGCACTCGGTAGGACCATTCATTCTGTAAGTTGAGGAACCCACGAAGTACCCCTGCCGATATCAGCTGGCCAATGACCCAGCAGAGGTTTACATAGGCCGTGAGATAAGGTCGAAGGATAACGGGGGCAATATCAGAAGCATATGCAAGCGTCAGGGTTTGGAAGACACCCCATGGGATGCCGACAAGGATCTGACCCGCGAGGATCATCTGAATATTCTGCGCGAAGAATAGGACGAAGATAAAGGCAATCATTATGATCTGGGTCAGGATCATAGTGCGCTTGTAGCCAATGGCATCGGACACCCAGCCGTTGAGATAAAGGCCAAAGATCTGACCGCACATGCCACCGACCTGGATATACGTCTGCCAGTCTGCGGAGATAACCATTCCGCCCTCGGGATCGGGTTGATTGCCGTACCTATTACGGAACCTAGATAATGTTTAGACTTTCAGTAGGTACCATCAAGGAGAGATCTACTTACGACTCGTAGCCGTAAAATGATCCAATCAGCGCCATGTCATAGCCTTCCATGATAATAGCCGTGGAAAACAGTAGCGAGAAGCCAATGGCCTTGGGGTAGAGCCGCACAGCATCCATGAACGTCAACTGATGCTCGAGTGCCGTAGCGGCGCTTGCCTCGGCGTGGTGCGCATGGCCGGTGGATTCATCATCGTGGACCTGTTTGACCCGAGAAGACGGTTTGCCGGACGCCGTTGTGATGGTGTTGGATGGTGAGACAGTGTCTAATGACACGTTCTCTCCGTCTCGATCCCTCATCCTCAAAAAGTCAAGGCTAGGAAATGCAGTAGTATGAAACGCTATCCTTCGAAAAGCAATCGAAACACGCCTAAGTGCGGTTCGAGGTATTTCGTGGTTGAAAGAGTCTAAGTTTCCGAAGCCGATTCCAAGACCGGTGGGTCGGCTTGACAAGGAGGTGAGATCAGCTCATAACCTGGGGCAAACCTTCAGGTGCACTCGTCATTTCTCCAGGTCTGCCAACGGTCGTCGGTCCGGGGTTCGCGGAGGAGGGTCAGTCTGGTGCGGCTGTGATGCTGCGTCGCAGGATCCGTTCTCTCAGGGGCGCTTATGGGTCTGGGGAGAGCTGCAGCGATACGACAGGACACGATGCAGGCCAAGCGAAGGAACTGGGGTTCAGGAGGGAAGAATCTGGGGCTGGGGGGCGAACTAACGGGACGCGTCGTCGGTCCGAGAAGAATAGGAGCTAAGTCCATTAGTCTTCTTTCTTTTGTCGGTCCGAGAATGATCACCAGTCTTGGCTTAAGTGGAGCTGGTCACGAGTTACCTTAATAAGTACTTTTTGGTAGTCAAAGCGTGATCTTAATATCAATATCTTAGGCAGAAGAGGGTTCAGTGTCGTCTCTCTACCGTATGCAACATCTAACTATGCGTTGGTACCTCTAAGTAGTGTTTGGGGGCCTCTAATGCCCGAAATTCAGCACCGAAGAAGTTCCTAACCTGTTTGTCGCTATGAATGGTACAAATGTCCTCGATCTCAGATTGACTCAGTTCGAAAGCAGGAAGCTCTTTCATGTAGAGCAACAAACGATCTCTCTTGTTACTTGTTGTAACAACTCGGGCACCCTGTTGTATCGACCACTTCAGTAAGATGGCAGACGGACTGACATGATATTTCTTCGACAACAATTGCAAAAGACCGTCATTCGCGAGAGGTTCACCATGTGTCACAGGGGCCAAACACCCAAAGGTTTCGAGTGGGATTCCCTTCTTAGCTAGATATTCTCTGAGATCAGATTGCTGTAGCCAAGGATGCATCTCCACTTGAACGACGGAAATAGGTATTGTCGCGATATCGAGAATGAGGTCGATGTGTTCTTTTGTAAAACTCGACGCCCCAATATTACGTGCCAGGCCTTTCCGTACGCAGCTTTCCATCTTCGTCCATGCTTTTTCGAGATGCGATGACGAAGTGGCAAAAAACGGCGCGTGGATCAAATACCTGCCATCCGCGTGGATATTAAGTCTGAACAAAAATGCATGACACTGAATTTGGTCCGAGGAATCCACTTACATGTCAATATATGAAGTTTTCAAGTTCGCTAGTGTAGTCACAAGAGCCTTTTCTGGGTTATCCAAGTTGAGAGTCTTGCTGGTGATGAAGATTTCTGATCTTTTTACGCGACACTCCTCAAGCGCGATGCCAAGTTCCAACTCATTATTGTACACTCGTCATTGTATCAGTACAAAGATCTCTCAAAGATTAATGTGGCAACTGTTGAGAACTCACTTTGAGCCGAGTCTATATGTCGGTACCCAGTGTCTAAAGCTGTTTTAATGCCGTCGACAATGACTCGATCAACGCCTTGTCGATCCGTGACGAACCATTTTGTCCCCACCCCAAATGCAAGGGGGAATGGGGCGATGTCTTTTGCTGGGTGCTGCATAGTGGCTAATCTTGCTTTTGCATCGAGGATTGGACTGTATGACAGAGATTCTACCTCGCGAGATATTATACGCTCAGGTTTAGGGTAACCCTTCGGAGGTGATCCGGCCGAGGCTTCGGTTAGGTTGTGTTTCGCTTGTCGGGTATGGGACGGCCTTATCTTCAAGCTCGCTAGCCTAGCAATTGATGTACAGTAGCGGTCCGATGTTTGCACAGCGGAACCATGCTACGATAGTTGATAGCCCTGGCAAGTGAGATCTCCCTTATCCGCCTGCTGCACAATCGAGTGCGGGGACGTTGTTCCATAGTGTGCCTGCTATCATTTTGCATCTCATTGTCGATAAGGTCTACTGGAAAGATTCCTTCACCGGATCTCTTCCGAAAGGTTGCTTGTTAATGTACATCCATTATATTTTCTTCCTATAAAGCCAACAGTCCGCTTGGCCTCAACAGCTAATCCCCCAAGTTATCAACACTAGCAGCTTAATATACTACCTTAAAGTCGATCGACATTATTCTTCAAGTCTTCTAAACAATTATTCGGAGCCGCTATGAACTCTGATATAGAGGCTTCTAACAATCATGGGGTCCATAGCTGTGAGACCGAGAAGGACTACCAGCCCGAAAAGCCAACGGCCTACAGCATCCGTGGCTTGGAGACCTCCGAAGCAACGTCTCTCGAGAGGGCGCTAGAGGCTCGACATATTTCCATGATTGCATTAGGAGGTGCACTGGGAACTGGTCTTCTGATCGGCACGGGTCGCGCTCTGGCTGAATCTGGCCCCGGATCGCTTCTCATAGCTTTCACCTTCATGGGAGGCATTATCTTCCTGATCATGGCCGCTCTAGGCGAGGTTGTTGCCTGGTTGCCATTGAATGCTGGCTTTGCTGGCTACACCTCTCGCTATTGCCACCCTGCTCTAGGATTTGCATTGGGATGGACGTGGGTACTCTTAGAATTTAACGAAGACAATCACTGAGCCCTGACATATGGTTTAGATACTGGTTCAACTACGCACTTGCAGCGCCGAATCAGCTTACGGCGGGAGCCCTGGCTATACAGTACTGGGTGCCACGAGAAACTGTTAACCCTGGCGTGGTTATTGCCATTTTCATCGTCGCAATCTTCTGTATCAACTACTTCGGCGGCATACGATTCTTTGGCGAATTTGAGTTTTGGCTTTCGTCCTTCAAAGTTATTGTCATTGTGGGCATCATCTTGCTATCCGTAGTCCTGGCTGCTGGTGGAGGGCCGTCAGGTGAAGCCACTGGCTTCAAATACTGGCGGAATCCGGGTGCCTTTGCAGAAGTCTACACTACAGGAGCTTTGGGCAAGTTCTTAGGCTTCTGGTCTGTTATGATCAATGCTACTTTCGCTTACCTCGGTACAGAGCTCGTTGGCACTACAGCTGCTGAGGCTCACAACCCTGGACAATCCATTCCCAAGGCTATTCGATTGACCTTCTTTCGGATCATCATCTTCTACTGCCTCAGTGTTTTCTTGGTGGGGCTTCTAGTCCCGTATAACTCTGAGGATCTGGCTTTTGCTGCGAGCCAGGAACCTGGAGCCAACGCGAGTCCCTTTGTTGTCGCCACAAAGATAGCAGGAATCAAGGTCCTGCCTCACATCATCAACTCATGCATCTGCCTTTTTGTATTCTCAGCTGCCAACTCCGATTTATATATCGCTAGTCGGACCTTGCATGGCTTGGCAAGTGATCGAGCTGCGCCAGCTATCTTCAAGAGGACAGATCGACATGGTACCCCATGGGTTGCGTTGATTGCCTGCATTTCGTTCGCATTTCTAGCGTTTATGAATGTGTCGGATGACTCGCGAAAGGTCTTCCAATATTTTATCAACCTTTGCACGGTCCTCGGCCTACTCACCTGGATGTCTATTCTCCTCACTCACATCTTCTTTGTACGCGGCCGAAAGAGACATGGTATTCCAGATTCTTCAGTACCTTACGCAGCACCGCAAGGTATATGGGGTAGCATTGGGGCTTTCATAGTCTGCGCTGTGATTGCCTTGACGAAGAATTACGGAGTTTTCATAAGGCAAGGCACGCCGTTTGACCACACGGCGTTCATCACTGGATATATTGGTATTCCCATTTTCATTATTCTTTTCTTCGGGCATAAATACAGCGAGAAGAGTAGATTTGTCAAAATTGGCGAAATGGACTTTTACACGGGGAAGGATATTGTAGATCGATATGAAGTAGAGTGGCTGGAAGCAGAGGAATCCAAGCGAAAGGATGCTTCTGGATGGGCTAAAGTATTTAGACGGGCGCTGTCATGGTTATTCTAGGTAGTCTGGTAGTCTCTAGATGCTACTGATTTAAACTACTCTTGTCGTGTACTCTTAACTAATGCATATCATTGAGTTTCCCGTCGGCTTCAAAATTAATACCCGAGTCTGATCTTCCTCCCCACCATGAGCTGAGAGACAGCATCCGAATACAATGAATACGTTTATGTTGATCGTAAGTCTGGGTTGCAGGCCCTCGTGATCCATACGTGGCGTAAAGAGGGGGAACTCAGAGCTCAGGGCCATCAGCTCTTGAGACCATTTCCCCACACTCCGCATCAATACACGTCGATACCAGCGTCGTAGCCCTCATCCTCCAATCAGAGGGACAAGGGTACAGTCAACCTTGGCCATTATGGGTCCCCATAGATAGCCCGGCTATCTTTACCCCAGACTAATGATGATAGGCACTCCCGGATGAGATCCGGCCGAGATAACAGTAGGTTTATCATCAGTTCACCTACCCATCGCTTGCCAAGATACACTGATAACCGCTTCAGCAACGAGCATGCATGGCGATGACATAGATAATAAAGACAGACGCTCCTGGCCTCTGAGCTTTTGGACAGCAGCAATCGTCGCGAAAACATCTCAAGACAATTGCATCAAAATGGACGCCAAACAATCCGAGACCACCAACGACAAGAAGGACTTGGACTTCGAGATGGAGCAGGTCAATGCCGACGATAAGCCCCCGAACGACATCCTCCCTGGAGACATACTTGAAGTAGAGGACGAATTTTCAGACTCTTACTATCGAAAGCTCCTCTGGAAGATCGATCTATGGCTTCTGCCTCTGATGTGGATCTGCTACGGCACACAACAAGCCGACAAGACCTCCCTTAGCGTTCAAGCAGTCTTTGGCATCCGTGAAGATACAGGACTAGTTGGAGAGCAGTTCAATTGGCTGAGCACTGTCTTTTACCTCTCCTACCTGGTCTGCGAGGCGCCAGGGAACTGGTTAATGCAGAAATGCCATACCGGCAAGTTCCTTTCCATCGTCATGGTACTTTGGGGTGTTATTGTTCTCTGCATTGCTTTTGCCAAGAATTTTGCCCATCTCATGGTCTTGCGAGCGATCCAAGGTGCCCTGGAGTGCACGATCTCACCAACTTTCGTGCTCATTACTGGTGCCTGGTATACCTCCCAAGAACACACCTTTAGGTCCCTCATCTGGGGAACTTCCAATGCAGGCATGAATATCATTGCTGGATTGAGCATGTATGGTATCGGGCTACATGCTGAGAAGAATCCAGGAGGTCTGGCTGCGGTAAGTGCCCATTTTATCTATCAAAAGATAAGGTTATAGGCTGACTGTCCACTAGTGGAAAGGTATTTCTTTCCTTCTGGGAGCTTTGACAATCACCTGCGGTATCCTCGTGTGGTTCATCATCGGAACCCCCCGCGAGGTTCGGTGGTTAAACGAGGAAGAGAAGCGGGCTGCAATCGCTCGAGTTATGTCTAACCAGACGGGATCCGATCGCGAGAAGAGATCCGTATTCAAGTGGGACCAGGTCTGGATTGCATTCAAGGGTGAGCCGTCCTCGTTTCAACTAAGACAGCGCTTAATGCTAATGCCACCTTTTCTAGATCCTCAAACCTACTTTTTCTTCTTCATTACTATCATTAATGCTCTTCCTAACGGTGCCAACACGACCTTTTCGAAGCTTATTTGGAAGTCCTTTGGCTTTACGCCCCTAGAGACACTACTCAAGGGATCCACGCCGTACTACTGTGTGAGCATCTGCTGGTTCTTGGTCGTCGGATACGTTACGCTCAAGAGGTCAAACCTTCGATGTAAGACGCGTGATATCTGCTCTTACGTTGACTCAAACTAACGCGTTTAGTCCTCATGATGATGTTTTCACTTGTTCCAGCCTTCTCCGGTATGATGGCTCTCGCCTTTCTGCCACAAGATAGTATGAAGTGGACAAGATGGGGCATGTATATCCTGCAGGTGTTTGGATCACTCCCAGGACTCAGTAGGTATCTCTGTTCCCTCGATGCGCATCTGCTGACTCCTCACCCTTAGTGATTTGGACTTTCCTACCATCAAACGTTGCGGGTAGAACCAAGAAGACCGTCACTGCTACAGCAATCTTTATCGCCTACTGTGTCGGTAACGCTGTCGGGGCCCAGATGTTTGTTGCCTCTGACGCGCCGAAGTATATAAGAGGCCTCACAGCTTGTGCTATTCTCTACTGCGTCGAGTTCTGTAGCATGGCTTCGTGGCGGTACTACTGTAAGTTGAACACTCTAGTGCCCTACATGGCTATACTAACGTCCTGTTAGATATCTGGGAGAATCGTCGCCGCGCAAAGATCATCCGCGAGCAGGGAATTTCGGAGGAAGAAAGCCAACGGCTCGGCAAACTCAACGCTGAAGCTGATATGACCGACCGCGAGAACATCCATTTCATGTACAAGTATTGAAGCCTACAAGTAGTTTTGAAAGAGGTAGACGGGTTGAGAATGCAGCAGAGGGTGGAAGCGTAGTGTGGATAGTAGCTACTGGGAGTAATATAGTTGTATCGAAGATGCGTATTTGAGAACCAAGCTTTGAGTTACCCATCGCCAAGATATGAACCATCTGTTGATCTGACCCTTTGCCGAAGCTTCAGTCATCGGGCTGTACTACGAAATTATTCGGGTTGGCTGTTGTACGAGAAAAATACCTACCGCGCACTTGAATCGACTTCGACTGTCAGAACATGCCCTCTGAATATTAAAAAGCAACTCCCATGATGAGAAGGAATGCGTGAGTCATCCAGGTAAACTGTTCTTTAACTTCTGCGTCTAGACGTTGCTTGTTCATGTTGAACAATAAGACTCAGTCGACACTTTAGTGGCCTACTTCATCACCACTAAATATCCGCCCAATCTCAATCAACTCCTTCCAGCGCCCATCCTTCTGAACCTCAATATCACCACCCGGGGTCATAACTCTCATTTCTTGTACATCACGTGTTCCAAACTCGTATGTGTCGTCGCCTTCAACAAACGCGATCAGAATCTGAATCCACTCTTCCAGAAGCTTTCTTTCCGTTGGAGTCGGTTCGTGAGATAGAGTGAAGCTTCGCTGTTAGACAAGGCCTAATTAGGTAGTTTGGTACAGAAACTTACTTCCAGATTGGCTTATCCATCGCATGTGCGACACCAAAAGACATTGGTGCGACCTTCTCATCAATGAAAGAGAGTCGATAGGCGATCTGATAGCGCCAAATATCACAGATATTCACTCCATTCGACGACAGGCTGTGGACCAGGGCTCTTGATGGTGCTCGTACCTGACCATCCGATATTATCTGTCCTGTATTTTGGAAAGGTTAGCCAGTTCTTAGAATTCTCGGCCTCTTTAGAGTGAAGTCCTTACCAAAAAGCTTTTTCCAGGCTTCTAAATTATCAATAACCGGAAGGGCGTAGCGCTGAATCGCCCTTTCAGAAACCTTTGGAGAGTAGTAGTTCATGACTTGAGTCCTTAACGCGTCTATCGTGGGTTCGGTTGGACTGTTGTAAACTGAGTACAAGGTCTCTTCGTTGGCAACCTCCCCAATGAGAATTTTGTATCCTCTCCTCTTGAACTCGTCAGAGAAATCCCTACTTTTGACGTATTCCATCATGCCGGAATGGATAAATAGGTCGTCTGTTACCGGGCGAAATGTGTGATGTTCCAGATCTGGAATGGCTTTTACTAGCTCTTGAGCAGGAATTTCACGTAGATACCCAAGCTTCTCTTTCGCAGAAAGACTCTTCGAAATCTTGAAATAGCTACAAACCTCATCAAATTGGGATTCCGTCTCTTGAAGTGATTTAGGTTGTGCTGGAATAGCATTCGAATTCATAAAAACACGCCGAAATAACGATGTTCTGGGTCCTGGGTGGCGAAACTCATACAGCATCTGTGCCTCGACGCTATAAGCCCCGGCGCTTCGACCAGCCAGCGTGATGTTGTTCAGGTCTCCTCCGAACATGGAGATATTGCCTTTGACCCATTGAGCTGCCATTCGCTGGTCCCAAAGACCAAAATTTCCAGCTGAGTCACCTCCACTCTCTTCGAGTAAGGCTTGGCCCGAAAGGAAACCGAAGATATTGAGTCGGTAGCCAATAGCCACGACGATGGCGTTCAAGCCTCCCGTAGAAATTAGCTCCGTGGGATCCATACCCGACTCTTGTGATGGGTCACCCATTTGGAACCAGCCTCCGTGTAACCACAGCATGACAGGCCATTTCGATTGTTTCTCGTTACCTACGGGCGTCCAGATGTTCATATACAAACAATCCTCGCTGTAAGACCCCGCCCCTCCTTCGGCTTTCCCAACGTGGAAGGCTTTCTGGGGGCAAATAGGTCTGAACTTGGTAGCATCGAGAGGGCCATCTGTGTCGTTTCTGTAGATGTAGGAGGGAGAAAGAGGCCTTGGCTTTCGCCAACGATGGTCGCCCGTTGGTGGAAGCGCATATGGGATACCGGCATATCGCCGTGACTTTTGGTCAAACTGAATACCACGAATGGTTCCTTTGTCGTCCAGATCCAGGTTGTAAGGTTTCTGATCATATGAGATAGCATTCCCCATTCTGGCGGTATGTCTGAAATGAATAATTCTTGGTCAAAGTGTTCAATGCTCAAACGCCAAATTGAAGATAACACCCATACATAACCTCGCTTGTCGAGTTGCGGTATTCTCCACTTCCGAGATCCGGCCGGCCTTATCTCCGTTTGCGTATCTGGTTATCAACTCCACAGTTTCCCGGATCTCCGACCGAGAGATGCTACTTGGGCGCGGGTATTATTAGGGAAGTTCCGTATCAGTCAGAAGTATCGGCAACTTCCATCACTCGTCTCACAAGGCCATAATAACCCCCATTTTCTTAAAACCACGATATCTTGAGGCCACCTACGCCAAGAGCTATCATCAATTGCAAACCACCATGGGTAGCCTAGACAATAAGCTTGGTCCTGTGGACCTTTCTCATCATATCAATGTCAAGAGTAAATCCCGTCATCCGTCGCCTCTCAAAGACATTATTCGATACATGCGCCAAGATGGCATGATCAGTTTGGCAGGAGGTATTATGTGATCCTCAGACATGTCCTCTGCTCAAGCTCACATGTCTCCAGGCCTCCCTCATCCGTCTCTGTTTCCTCTCGAGCGTGCCAAATTCGATTGTCTCCCTCCTCTATCCGAGCCTTCGATCGAAAGCAACTTAGTCAGCCTTGACATTGGCCGTGACACAAATAGCGGCAACCTGGATCTTACTCAATTCTTGCAATATGGTAAAGCCTCCTGTATAGACCCTATCACCTGTCATTTTTCTTTTGCTTGGGGTCCCCATTATTCATATACTGACAGCTTTCGCCAGGATCCGGAGCCGGTAACCAAAAGCTTATCAACTTGGCAAGAGAGTTGACAGAGCGTATGCATGCCCCTCCATGTGAACATGAGTACCTTCTTCACCCAGGAAACACAAATTCATGGTCGAAAGTCGTTGGCTTGCTCTGTGAAGATAATGACTTCGTGATCGTTGACGACTACACATATCCGTCAGCGCAAGCTCTGTGGATACCGCTAGGTATCAAGGCGACACCTGTCTCAGCCGACGAACAAGGGATGTCGGCAAAGGGTCTGCGAAAGATGTTGGAAAGCTGGGATAGAAACATTACTGGGCAGAGACGACCCAGACTGTAAGTCCTGCTCGTGTTCGTATGTAACGATTTGGCTAAAGACTATAGCCTATACCTTGTCCCTGTAGGATCCAACCCAACAGGTGTCACGATCTCGCCCCAGCGTCGAACAGAACTCTACGCGGTCTGTGTTGAGTTTGGTGCGTAAGAAGTTTCTCCCTCGATACTTTTGTATATGCTGACTCTCACCAGATATTATAATTGTCGAAGACGACCCATATTATTGCCTGCAATACCCTAAGTTCACCCCGACCGCAGACCAGACCTTCCAGCCGGTTTCTTCGGAGACATTCATCGGCTCATTAGTACCGTCCTTCCTCTCAATGGACACTCAAGGCCGTGTCATTCGTCTCGAGTCATTCTCCAAAACCCTTTTCCCAGGCCTGCGACTAGGATATTTCGTGGCTAATTCTGTCTTCACCGAACGACTGCTGAGGGTAACCGAGGTCGAGACCCAAGACCCAGCTGGGCTTAGTCAAGCATTTACTCTGGCCCTTTTTGAGAACTGGGGTATTGATGGATATCTAACGTGGCTGCAGAGCTTGCAATTCCAATACAAGACCAGAAGAGATTGGCTGATATCAGCCTTTAACGACTGTTTCGAAATTGTACCAGCGAAGAAGTCCCCTCTTCCGGGTGCACAGGGCAATGTCGCTTGCGTGCGAGAGACGATCAGTGGGAGATTAATACCAGTATTCAGCTTCATCGAACCAGAGGCTGGCATGTTTGTGTGGTCAAAATTCTACTTCGATGGAGCTCCTCGCTTCACGGTCTTATTGCAAGACAAATCGATAGAAGATCCTGAGCAAGCTTTCGCTACAGAGTTATGGGAAGCTATGGCGGCGAAACTCGTGCTTCTGACTCCCGGTTCATATTACCACGCATGGCAAGGTCCCGACAAGACGTCTACAGCATCCCGAGGGGCGGACCCGCGGTCTGCCTACTTTAGGTTTTCCTTTGCAAGTCCATCGGTAAGACACATGTACTACTGTTCGATGTGAGGCTCAGATGCTAACATATTACTGTGCAGAAGGATCAGATTGAAGAAGGTGTGAGACGCGTGCGGAAGGTGGTGGACCAGCTGTGGGGAAACACAGCATAAGGGAGGTCGAGAAATTATATCTTGTATCTGCTTAGATAGCTGATCTGTTGGAGGATCAGTAGGGAGGACTATTCATCCGAACGTTCCCCAGAAATTTTCGAAGATCCCATCAGATAACTCCAAACCTGTCAAATCGAGCTCGGGGTTCTGAAACAATGTTTGGAAGTCCAAGTTCAATGATTCGCCCTCCAAGTTGTCCTGGAACGTCCTTAGGATTTGCTCAATGATAGCTTTTTCTCTAGTTGCGCCAGACCATGTCACCTCCAGATCTCCTAAAATTCGGATGCATAGTTTCAAATCAGCATCACTTCTCACTTCGGCCGGGTCCGTCATCCGTAATCTGTTTCCCATCCGGTTAGTCCTTAAGGAATCCTGTACTTGGGTAAAAGTTTGTCTTACAGCACCAGGCCAGATATTGTTAGATAGTGTACACAAAGCGCCAAAAAGTGTGATGGGGGAACAAGATCTCGAATCGACCCGGCGTAGTTAATACAGCCCCTGGCAGCAGTCACACAATTTTCTATGGTCTGGCGCTGGCTGAAGGAATGCTTTCTACTAACAAACGTTCTGGGTATCTCTCATTAGCACTCGTTTCAGGTCAATCCGCCAATTACGCCTTTACCTGTATAGAGAAACCAGTGTTCCTGCCTGAGTTACCAGACTTTGGATAGACATCTCTGGGTTTCTTTTGCCATCTACGAATCTGTCACAGTGGGTCAGTTGTGTGCTAGGAAATCGTGGAGTAAGCATACTTGTCGGGGTGACTGTCGTCCGGTAAGTTCTTGAGCCACTCATCCAAAGACTTTTCTTGATCTAGGGCCAGGTCCATTACTCTCCTCTGTCCTGTTTTATTACCAAGGTCTCTTATCTCAGAAGGGGCCTGCAGGCTCTGCACCTGACCAGATATCTGGCACAAGCGGGAGAAATTTAGGAAACCTGACAAAGGCGAACTTGATATCGCTTGGCTGTCTGAAGTCCCTCCTTGACTATGAAGAATTTCCAGATCCTCGTCACTAAACGGTAGTGGTAGCGCGCACCGGCAATCATTGTCGTTCGCGGCCATGGGTCTTCCGAGACAGATGGATGTAACTCTATTACGAACGTCAGCAAGCCAACCAACCTACAACATATTATCCTCACCTGTCGAGACAATAGACACTCCACCAGATTCTCCGAGATAGTTCACATTCAATTGAAGTTGACGGGTCTCTCGCCCGCTCATGTGAAGCATAGGACTAAAATTAGTCAGTGAATTAGCCAGAGTTTGTAAACCAATATCACTGACCACCTCACTCAGATGCATGCCAAGTTCCTGAGCTGCCTTGACGGCTTGTCCAGCAAAGTGCCAACTTGTCGACACGGTGTTCCAGCCAGCACAGCACATGGACATCAATGCCAAACACTGCGTTCGGGCTTTAGTGGCTTGTCCAGTTGTAGAGTAATGCAACAACAAGGCTTTTTCATAAAACTCCAGTCCAGGGAATGACGAATGATTCCCTTCTGGAGCTGTCAAGCTGGATGCACAAGCACAAACAGCGAAGAATATGGAGTGAAACCCGTTGTCATTTGTTGCTCCCCTCTGAGCAGTGTACAAGCGCTTATAATCTTCGAGAAAGTAGGGCTTGTATAGAACCGGGAAGGTGTAGTGATAGTGCTCGAAATATAGGCCGACAAGCATATCAGCGATGTATCTAGGGGGCAGGTTAAGATCTTCAGGCTTGGGTAGACAGGGTAAATCTCGCCATCTCAGATCACGAACGAAGAGCGGGAGCTCAGGTTTGAGCCTGCCTGGGTGGGTCGTTTCTAGTTGGCTCCCAATGGAAAATGGAGACGTTTCAATTTCTTGACAGGCAGATAAACTCTGGACTGATTGTATTAAGAACTCGTTGCTCGCTCCTCCGACGAACCTGAACAAGTCAGCAGACTGATGAGAGGGTGTGCTAGTAGTACTGAGGCTTTTGGTCAAGGCTTTACCTGAGACTACCGTACGAATCATGAACCAATGATCCAAATGGACTGGTACCGGGATCATTTTGGGGATTCGTGTCAACCGCCTCTTCGTCTGCCACTCCATCAGGCCTCTCAGTAGAATCTAGAGCCTGAGACCGTGAATCATGCTCAGCCGATAAGTTGCATGCTGATTCAAGAGTTTCGCTGGCCGATAATGATCCAACAATAGCGGAATTGTTGTGCGTGTTTCGAACAACACATTCTATTCCTGTACAAGCTGAGTGGTGAGAGCAGGTTATCGTGCCGCTCCCCTGCGGCAGCTTTTCAATGGCTTGGGTAAGCCGTGTTGCCACGACCTGCAGGTTTTGACATAGCTCCTCGAGTTGTCTGAACCGGGCTTCATACATGGCAGCATAACTAGAATGGGTCAGTAAAGTCTAGTTGAAGAGAGATACCATGGGGGGGCTCAGAGACTTGCGACTATTCGATGCGTTGTCGTTACTACCGGGGTACTCACACTCACGGTCGCGGGAGTCACAATTGTGACAAGGATTATTGCCATCACATTTGATCTTTGATGTGTTGAGAAGTTTGACACAGTAAGGGGATGGTTAACTGAGAACTCACTTTCTTCCGCCGGCAATTAACGCATGCTTGCCAGACGCGGGTGGTTGTCGCGTCAATTCCTTCCCGACTCATGATACTCGTTATTGACGGGGCAATTGCTGTATCTTGATGAGGGCTGTAGAACGCAGCAATACCAGCAGCACAATCGACCAAGATGCAACGCAGTTAGCCAAAGAGATGCTCCGAAACGTAATGAGATCAGAAGTCAAATCGGGATCAATTCTGTGGACCGAACATGAAATTGATGTCTATTAAGGTTAGATCGATACGATAACCTCTATCTCCCTTATCTGAACCCACCACCCTCCTCCCCTTATCGGCAACGAGGGGGCTGTGAATAGTGCCAACCGGTTCAACGCGGGGTTGACCCACTCCGGCCCGAGCTCCGGCCGAATATACAGTACGACCTCTAAGTGACCAACCACTACCGGAAAGGCTTATCAAAGTATTAGTTCAGTAGCGACTTATCTACAAAACAGCCCCTGGTTATTAAGCGCGATAAATTGGACTCATGTCTAACAACCCCTCGTCACGTTCATCACTATGTCATATCAGAATGCCTCCCCAGTCGTCAACTCTTCGGGCAAGACACGCCTCCAGCACTCACTAGAGCAAGCCAAGAATCGACAAGGGCCCAGTATAGGACAATGGCTAGCCTTACCTGGACATGCACTTGCGAAGACCATTGCGCCTCTTGGTCAAGACGTTAGTATCTCTTGATCAGCTCCTGGATTTTCGT
Source organism: Fusarium stilboides (assembly GCA_014822085.1). Classification (NCBI taxonomy): domain Eukaryota; kingdom Fungi; phylum Ascomycota; class Sordariomycetes; order Hypocreales; family Nectriaceae; genus Fusarium; species Fusarium stilboides. The sequence goes on from JAASAY010000256.1 coordinate 86,285, forward strand.
GCTAAGCTATCTTGCACAGTGGGTTCTCATCGATTGTGAGCACGGTCATATTGATGATCACAATATGTATCTACAGATCAGTGCCATATCGTCAAGTGGTGTGTCACCTGTGGTGAGAATCCCTGCTGATCAACCATGGATGGTGAAGCGAGCGCTTGATGCCGGGGCCCATGCCATTATGGTGCCCATGTGCGAGACCAAAGAACAGGCGGAACGAATAGTTGAATCAGCCAAATATGCGTCCAAGAGCTACCCCAATGGCTTTAGGGGTACTGGTGCTATGTTTGCTCCGGCATCTTTCAATTTGACAGGGCGTGATTATCTTCTCAATGCAAACAGCAATGTCATGATCTTCGTACAAATTGAGTCTCGCAAGGGTGTAGAAAATGTGGAAGAAATTGCTAGTGTCGATGGTATTGGTGCGTTCCTTGAGATGGAGGAGAGTCGATATACACATGACTAACTAGTCGATCTTTTAGATATGCTCTTCATCGGACCCAACGACCTTGCCTCTTCACTAGGTTATGTCGCTTTCGACCATGCTGCAACGCCCGAGGTGCAGCAAGCGACCCAACGTATCCTGAAAGCGACATTAGCAGCTGGAAAATACGCAGGGCATTTTGCGCTCGACGCAGCGACAGGTACGACATTGACTCTGCATAACTTTGGATACCATGGGATCGAGTTTGCTAATTCGGTATCCAGCTGCTCAAAGATACCAACAAGGCTTCCACTTCGTAAACTGCGGTGCTGATATAGTTGCTCTCACATCATCTATGTCTGCCGAAGTACAAAGGGTGAAGGCATTGACGTCTGAAGATAGAGTGACTGGGATGAACAACGGCTGTAGTGTTGATAACGGCGCGAAAAATATTAATGGCACAGAGAACTGGATTGAAGAGGTGAAATTATACTAGATCTTAGTTACGGCCCACCTATATCAACTGTCTATGCTAGGCATAAATAGTAGAGTAGCGCATATTGTGTGATATAATCTGAGGATCCAATTAAATTCTTCTTGTTATTGATCTCTCTAATGCCACATCAGAGAATCTAAAGATCAGATACCATTAGGTTGTTTTTGGGAGCACAATATTTCTTTACCACGGCAAGGAACCTGACGAAGTAAAATTCCCAGAGATGAATAAGTCATGGTTCATCCGCGGCTATCATATCAGCGGTTGACGTATCAGCGGCTATCCCCCAAGATAACCCTCGGTATTGTCTAAGTACCGGCTTATATCCTCAGAGGCGGGCGGATCAAGGGCCGATGATCGTGTATCCGTATATCCGGCTCTGTGTTAAGTATAACAACCTGAAACTCAAGCATTCACTTTAGTAACTTGACAAAACCGCAATACAGTTTCTCAAAATCCATCTTAATAGCCATGTACGCAGATATCAGTCAACCACCACCACCGTTGCCCAAGCCTCAGCTCAGTGAGGTCCGATCTGGCATCAGCATCCTTGCCCCATTATCCCGGCGCGGACATGGCCCTGGGCTTATCATTCTAGTTCCCGATTTAACTCCTCAGTTGACAATCATAGAAGGCGTCCCGTCCCCGATCTTGAAATGGGCTGAGGAAGGCTATACAGTGGTAGAGATCCAGGCATCAGCCCTTGCAGCTGGGGCGGATGCAATTTCTTCGGCCCTCGACGCCCTTAAAAGCCACGAGAAGTGTGACTCTCATCATACAGTGGGACTAATCGGTTCGTTGTGCCCTTGTCGTTACCGAAAACTTCGATACTATCCGCTGGACTGTGTAATAACGACGTCTTAGCCTATGGCCCGGAACTTTGGAATCGGATAGCATCGGAGCTATCTGGTTTTTCCAGCATCGTCGGCGCGGCCCTTTACGGCGATTCAAACGATATCGCAAGTCTATCCTCTGCTACTATCCCTGTTATTCAGCACTTGGCAGGCGCATCTGCCAACAGCCTCGAGAGAACCGCCAGCTTGACTCGGCATTACTACCCCGCTGTCTCATCCTCTACTTTTGCAATTCCATTCCAGACACACTTTCACTACAACTCCGAAGGTATATCTCACTCTCGAACCCTGAGAGCTCTAAAGCCACTCATGGGCGGACCCTATTTCGATCTGGAAGCAATTTGGGAGGAGCATACCCATTACGAGTTTACTGATCGCTCGATGGAACATACAATGAGCACCATGGTTCAAGAACCATATGTTAACCACATTCCTACGGTCAGTCCTTTCCCATCACCACTGATAGTCAATGCTAATAGTATCAAGTTAACTGGTGGAATCGGCCGGGAGAATTTATCGAGGTTTTACAGAGATAACTTCATCTTCAATAACTCGGCTGATACAGTAAACGAGCCTATCAGTCGCACAGTCGGGGTTGACCGTGTGATTGATGAGTTCATGTTCAAATTCACTCATAACCAAGAAGTCGACTGGCTGTAAGTTCATGACGGCCCCTCAACACAGTTGCGCCTTGAATCTAATGATCTGCTTCCCCCTCACAGCCTACCAGGTGTTCCACCTACTGGTCTCAAAGCCGAGGTACCATTCACAGCAGTCGTGAGCATTCGTGGAGATAGATTATATCACGAGCATATTAGCTGGGATCAAGGGACACTGTTGAAGCAATTGGGCCTGCTTCCGGATTATCTGCCCTATCCATTTCCAGTGAGAAATGGGGAGGCCACCGAACCTCATAGGCAGTACGAATACAAGGTGCCAGTCTTGGGAATTGAGACGGCTGAAAAGCTGAGGGATAAAAACTCGGTCCCTTCAAACCAGCTATTTAGTTACAAGATTCGAGAACTCTAGGGATACCTGGAAGCTAGGCCGGCTGAGAAACTGGCAGAGCTGAGCTCTATTAATGTTTGGTTCAGTACCTATACTTGACAGGTAGATGCTACCGGCATTGTGTTGGTCCATAATTTATCGCACATCGTTCGTACAATAAAAGACAGCAAGCTTCTCTTATTGAGTCGTTGGATAGCTGATGTGTTACCACTGTCTACCTTGATTAATCGTGCCTACAAACATGCTTGAAGACTAGTTCTCTTTATTTAAAGTAGAGCTCACAGTGACATCATGTCGTGCATGTCTGCAACAGGGCCCATCGAAGGATGATACTGAGTTGGTCGGCCGTGCATCACCTTTTCCCACGCTGGACTCTTTGCTTTCACCTCAGCCCAGCGTCTCAGCTCTGCAGGTACGAGCTCAAGACTTCCCACTTCGATGCAACGCAACACGAAAGGTAGAAGATGACTGTCGAGTATCGTCGGTCCCACCTGCGACCCAAAAGTCCAGTCGTCGTTGTCGTAAGCACCGTTTTGTCTTCGATGTTCAACAATCTCTTCAAACAGAGCTTTTAGGTCTGCACGGTTCTTGGCCACTACATCGGGCTGGAAAGCCACACCGTTATGCTTGTCATGACTAGTTTTAAAAGATCAGAATAACGATAGAACGCTTGGGGGGTGGTCGTACAATGCAAGCTTTGCCTCGAGAGCTTTGCGATACTCAGGGCTTATATCAGTTCTTTTAAGAATTTTCTCAACAGGAGAAGGGTTGTGCTCTATCATTTCCTTGGTGGGATTGGTATTGCTGATAGATAAGCCGTAGATGCTATGGAGCCGATCAAAGAGACTTCTGATGACAGCCTCGTGTTCCCGAGCCAGCATAGCCGGATAGTGCTTCTCAGCTAGGTAAAGTGAAATGGAGCGGCTATCGGTGAGGATCTGCTCGAGGGCGTTGCCTGTCATAGCAGGAACTTGACCCTTGGGGTTGATACTGACGAGGTAATTCTCATTAAGGTTCTCATTGGCTTTGTGGTTGATGAAATGGAGCGAGATCTTCTTTGGTGGTCTCGCGCCGGTGGTGCGAGGACCGAGTTGAATGGTATGGCGGGCCATCATAGAGTAGAGGGAGAATGGAGATGAGTAGAGCGTGTACTCAGCATCGCTCCAGTCAGTCATTTTATCTGCTATGCTTTCTGGTTTCGTTCAGTAGTAGGTGTTGAGATGGAGTAGAAGGGTATCACTCAATACGGGCGTATTGCTGTGAGGTCGAGAGAGAACTGTTGTCAATTGAAGGGCGTTATCGCGTCTTACAAATCGAGTTCGCGGGGTTAAAAATACCATTCCGCTATCAGGTGATCGATCCAATGAGTGTAAGGACCTTCCAGAGTCAGAAACACCAAGTGAAGGCTTCAAAACAACGACAAGTTAAGAGAGGGGTAGTAGGCCTCATTATTACTTATCTTATCGCATTCGCGAGTTAAAATGCCCAAAGCCTTGTTCTTTGGGCATCCACCGAGAAGATCAGCTCACGCACTGCCACCGCCTACCCAAAGGCGGCCGCATGTGGCGTATTACATGACGACCCGTTGGACCAATACAATCGTAAGCTTGAGGTTGAAAGAGCCATGCTTTCCTGCCAAGCGAAGGCACTTGTTCCACACCCTCTTTTATAGTGCATAAAGTATCTGGGCTCGCCTGTCAGAATAAGATTCGCAGGTTAGCAATGTGCACTTCACTGGGAGCCAGACTGGATGCCTTTTCTGGTATGAGAAGTCAGCTACCCGCCCCCAGGCCAGGCATTCAAACACAACCTATCATCTTTCCATATCTCTAAAAAAGACTTTAAACGCTTCTATCATTGTATTCGACATGTCGCTCCAAGTCTCAACAGGTGCCGGCTCTTTAATCGCTCTTGGCCTAGGCATTAGCGATGTAGCGACTCTCTTCTCACTGAGCAAACAATATGGCAACTGGCTGTCGACTGCATCCGGGGATAAAGACCTGCTTGAGCTTCTGGACCAAGACGAGATGGATGTGTTGCGGCGGGGAGGGTTGATTGATATCCCCCGATTCAACAAGCGATGGGGTTCTGAACTCGTCATCTTTGCCAATGGTCAGTCACAGACTTTCAGCGGAGCAAAGGCAGAGAAGGCACTGGAACCCCTGGGACAGCTCTCTGCAACTCTTGTCTGCATTGTTGCTGCCCTCGATGCATTCTGCTCGACAGACCTGGTCAAGTCAGTCATACGCAGCACACTTCTCGAAGTCTTGGCGCTAGCAGAATACGGTGAAGACACCGTTACATCACAATACACTCAGCGCATCAATTCCTGGCGGTCTTCAGCAACCGTGCGAGGCATGAGTGCTGAAGCAAGACGTATTCGCAAAGATTTGATCAATCGAGATGTCGTCTTCCCCGGTCTCATGCCACCCGGCGATTCACCATACATGGTGAGCTTCTTGGTTTGGCTCCTTACGGAGAAGTCCGACAGCTACATCACCCAGTCTTCTGACGTGGCTGGCGTTGCATGGTGCTTATCTCGCATTGGCATAGAGGTTCTTGGAGTTTTTGGGCCGAAAATGATGCCTAGCGAAGCACCAATCCAGCTGCAATACAATCCAGATGATGCTTGGGCCATGTCTCAACAGCCCATGAGACGGCCTCTGGAAGTTTATCTGTCACGACAGGCGTGCACAACAGTGAGCTTGGGCAGTCCTAACGAGTCTCTGACCAAGTTTCCCATCGATCCAATGACCGCAACTAGATGCCGGAGTGCGTGGGACAAGGGGCAGCAAGCGGCAGCATCCATTGCATGCAGGCCTTGGGCTCCCCAAATACCACGGCGGTCGATGGTGGAAGACAGAGACATTGAATACATCTTCTACGATGTCGGAGACGGTGCCCATGGCCGACTTGAAACGGAAGTATACAACCTGGTCTCTCTTCTAGGTTTTGTTGTCAACACTGAGACTTGCGATGCTCTGGAACAGGTCCTACAACCCGAAGCTCCTGATGTCCTCAACCGATTGGAGGGGATTGTAAGTGGGTTCGCCGATGCCTTTATCGAGGATCCTGAACTGGAAATGCACATTATCAACGCATTCACTGTCCTCCAGGCGTTCTTCATGGGTTACTACTACGGCATACTTCTTCCGCTCGTCGATACCTCAATGCTTGGGCTGCCTGTGGTGGAGGGAGGTTGGGGTTTTAGAAGCAACAAATTCTTCTATAAGATGACGTCGATCTTTAGGAACAAAAGCTACCCGCGACTTCAAAACAGCCGATGCATTCCACGAGAAACCGTCATCGATATTCTGTCAGCCCTGCTCCTAGGGAACTATCAAGATATCTCAGCCGACAATAAAAAGCCAGTCTATAGTCGCAACGCCTGGTGCATTGGGGTTGTTAACAAGCGAGCCCTGTTGACTTACAGCGTTCTTCGCCCGTGTGTCACCTTGAGGGATGTTGGTCGTTTCATGCTTGTCGATGCCGACGTCAGCAGCATCCCCGTCGGGTCTGACGGTTTGATACGACCTGGCGTGCCGGAAAGTCTCAAACTGGGCAGTGTCACCCTTGGTTCACAGCAAAGTGACATGTTTGGGCGCGACTCAAACTTGCAGGAAGACGTAACCTTCCACATGGAGCCAGACTGGGACGGGGACTCGAGCACAATGCTCCTGTGCGTTCGATACAAAGGGAGGAGGGTCCAGACTCTAAATCCCGCCAGGGCGGATCTCAACTTCCTGAGAAGTCTAGTCCGACCTGCCACTGATAGAGGCGAAGAGATACCCGACTCGGTTTTACGGGAAAAACTTTGGACAGTCACAGACTTTTTTGCAAAAAGCCCGCCGGCCCGTGAACACGGCAGGGACTGCCCGGAGCTTTTTATGGCCTTGTCGAAGCTACCAAGATTTCGATACTTTGTGACGGAAGCATACAGCCCCATCGCCCACGTGTTCATTCTATTAGATACCTTGGACACTGCAAGACAGAGGATCTTGGAATTAGAAGGGGTCGTCGATGAGAGGTGCCATGTGATTTTGGATTGTCGTGGTTGTAAGGATGAACATCAATCAGACGATTGGTATCCGGAGGAAACTGAGAGATTATTGAGACAATGGAAGGTGGACACTCACTTCACGCAGCTTGGTCGCGGCGCTCCATCCAGGAAGGGCAGGGGGCGATAAAAAGGGACTTGGGAAACCTCACATGCTGCAGTCCTGGAACGGGCAAAGACACCAAATCACCCGGTCGTCCTGTATATAATCATCAAATAAGTAAACGGCACTAACCTTGACGAACGAGCTTCTATGGTAGCATTTCACTACTCAATCAATGAAGTTTGATGCCGCTGAGAAAGATATTTCTCGACTTCCTTTGTTCTCGTCTCCGAAAATGCGCGGACTTGATTTAAATTCTCCGCAATGCGGCGAGGCTCTTTGTCCTCGCCAAAAGGCTCCAAATACTTGGCCTTGTACACCTCAGGTCTTGTCCAGACCTCTGGAGCAGTGGCTTAACCGTATCGCACTTGCCGAAGGTGTCCGCCAGAGGCTTGCGTAGGCGGGTATACAAGACTGAGCCTGCGATATGAAGATAACATTCGAGAACTTGTGAAAATATCTCTGAGTCTTGGTCAAGACATCGCCAAACGATGAGAGCTGGTATCCCTGGGTGCTAAGTTCTAACGATGTTGTGAGCGATTTAGGCGTTCCTTAAGTACCTTACCTTAGGTATGTACTGCTCTTTGGAGTTAGCGGTGATGAGGATCTGGCGACCCTTAGCCAATCAGGCAGTGGCCGTAGTGCCTTTGTCAGCGGGGCTTAGCTCGATTCGTCTTGGCTGACAGGGTTCAAGGAAACGCCCGACGTCACTCCAGTGAGGGGCCGTGTCCAGATTTCTGGCCGAGACAAACAAATCCGGACATTGCAGCAAACACAAATTGCGAGTTGAACAGTGTTTAACACCCAATACCAAGGTAAAAAGTTGGATACATGAATGGATAACCACTAGGAACATTTATAAAGAGAAGCTGTCGTGATTGAGTGAAAGCTAGAGGCGCGGGCGCGCCCTGTCAATGACTTCATCCACTGAAACTCCACTTCCTGTCGAATTGCCCAACTTGACCATCGTACAAAACTTATTATAATTTCAACCCATACATGAACATACGGCTCTCATCTTACACGACTGCACCTCAAAGCGAAACATCTAAGCTCCATAATTACTTTTTCTACCATGTCTTTGATGGCAAACGATCCAGGCGAGCTCTCCTTGAGCAAACTCCTGTCCACACTCGCAACTACCCTACACCCGACAATCTACGTATTTGCCACTTTTACCGACACATCAAAACTACCACCTCTGTCCGAAACTCAGATGCTCTTCAAAGAATCCGAGGGCGTCACCATTATCGTCAGCAAAGATTATGCGGAGTCTCACAAGATCGACTACTTTTTCCCCTGCAAGATGATCAGTCTCAACGTCACATCGAGCTTGGAAGCTGTCGGGTTCATGGCTGTCATAGCTACAAGGTTAGCGGCGAAGGGAATTGGATGCAATCCTGTTAGTGGTTTCTATCATGACCACGTATTTGTGCCATTGGGCCGGGAGGATGAATCTGTGGAAGTGCTAGCGCATCTGGCAGCGGAGAAGAAGGAAGAGGCGAGCAAAGCTTGAAGAGACAGCCTCGGCATGTATCTCGCCAGCGCTTTACGAACTCTACAAGAACCAGTGAGAAAAGATGAAGGAGTTTGTTATATCATAGAACTTAGGATGTCCTAATACTTCAACAACCACTTGATGCCTTCAACAAGGTTTGAAGCTGCCTTCTTGCCCTGACTCAAGTGTGAAAAGCTACCCCAGAAGATGTGTGGCATACCAGGATAGATATCCAGTCTAGTCTCAACCCCATTATCTTCCCGCAAGACCTGCTCGTATATCAAGTCTTCATCGCGTAAAATATCCATCCCACAAACTTGAAAATATGTCCTCGGCAGGTCTTTATGCCCAGTGGGCCAAATGAATGGAACAAACATGGGTGACGATGTATCTCCCGCGGCCGAGTCGTGAAATATCTTGTCCAAAGCAGGAGTCAGGATCGGATCATTCTTACACTCTGCTTGAGTACGTGAAAGATACAACGCCTTGTACTTATCAGGTAGAGCATCCCTAGCTTCCAGCGGTAGAATCAAAGGTGCAAGGAGAAACACGCCAGTTATCGCAGGAGCCAAGTTGTGGTCACGAGCGAAGTGACTGGCTATCGCAGCCATACTACCTCCAGCCGAGGAACCGCCAATGACAAAACCCTTCGACAGTGACACACCGAGTTCAGACTCTGCTTGAGCGGCGATCCATTGGAGGCCATCCCAAATATCGTTGATGCCAGCTGGGAATGGATCTTCGGGACCTTGACGGTAAGAAGGCGCTAAACAAACGACCCCCAGATTCTGGACAATGTTGCGACATGAACGCTCTGCATCTTCAGGCGATCCAATAGTCCATCCGCCGCCGTGGATATAAACAACGAGCGGAAGTTCCGCACTAGATTTGTCAGATGGTACATAAACATGAGCGCGCAACTGATGTCTATCTCTCGCATCGTAGTAAATGTCACGCTCAACAACTCCACTGTCGGGGTTAGGCGGTTGATGAAGGCTTTTCATATACCATCTCAATCCTGCAATGGCCTTGGCTGGATCGGATGTGTCTATTTGAGGAATTTTGACGGTTTTTAAGTACTGTTAAAAATGTCAATGCCGTCTTACTCCGTTACCAGACGACACACTTACTTCAGCGAGCTCAGGGTCGATGTCTGCCAGTCGCAGTCGTTCTTCCTGTGAGAGTGCCATCTTTAAGTTGGTGATCTTAATACTATTCTGACACTTGGTTGGAGATTAAATAATAATGATGATATCCAAAAGAAATTTAAAACTAAATGTACTTGTGAAAAGACGATCACGATGCATTTTGAAGTGAATGCCATCTTACTCATTGGTCAGCTACCTGACAATTGAGCCTCGACACAGCCTAGGTCCCGGAGTTAACGGTCTTTATCGCGGCTACAAGCACAACATGGGCAATTTTGTTCTCCTTCTAAGCATTAAAGGGCTCCTCGTTCGGCAATAAGACTCGGATGTAGGACTAATATTTTCTTTCTAGCAAGTATGGCACAATTAACACTTTAACGCCAACCTGACCGCATTTTCTATCTCATAAGGTTAACACCACCCGAAGCTTCCGGCCTCTTGTCAGAGAACGACTTGGCTTCTTCCTTGCGCTGACTATCGCCCAGTGAAACACGTCTCCTGGCATCGATGTAGATCATGTACTCCTCGTACGTATGCGGTAGAACTTTGAGATCCTTGGGCACAGAGAAGGTGTAGTTGAATTGACCCGTTGGCTTTGCAACACCGTGCTCAACGTCTCTGACCTTGCTGTCAACTCTAACGTGCACTCGTGTCATGGGATTCTTAGGATCCAGATTGTTGGGCTCAGTACCATCCTCTTCCAGCAGGGGAGGATCGGTATACGCGACCGTGGCGGTCAAGTACAAGACGCTTCCTACTGGGACGGGGTTGCGGAAGGTACAAGGATCAGCAGAGATGAAAGTTGGCCGAGCGTGACCAAAACTGGCCGCGCAGCAAAAAGCAAGCTCGAAAGTTTGCTTCAAATGAAAGCCACCAAAGATCATTGTCTGATGGCGATTTCGGTACTGAGGCTGCATGATGGCAGCTGTCGAGAGCTTTGTGTTGGACATAGCGATGACATTTGAAGGTTGACGGAGCTCGTTGTTAGGATCGTGGTATGCAAGCTGTCGAAGCCAGATCTGATGAATCAGAGCGGACTCAGCATCGTTGGGCTCGGTTTGCAGAAGTGAAGCTTTGGATGTCTCCTTCTTGGCCAGCGATTTCGCCTCTCCAGCCTTGTAGATCTCTTCTTCCTCCGCGTTGGTGTACTCAAGCTTAGGAATGTTGACGGGCTTTCTCGTGTTGGGATCTAGGGCCACCATGGTAAAGGTGCAGGTAAGAAGGACATCTTCAGGCTTGCTTGGTTCGCCCTCTTCTCTCGCCTTGGCAACCTTGCAAGTAATCTCGACACTACTTCTGCCAGAGGCGTATGTGACCTGGCCGCTGTATTCAAGATCGCAGATCTCGGTTAGAGGGTGTGCTATCGTAATTCGGTCCAGAGCGGCTGTCACTGTAGTAACGCCAGGACCGGTATGCTTGTAGACAATGATGCCGGATAGCGCATCGAGGTCCATGAATAATGTGCCGAGTCTAAATCACCAATTAGTTTCATATGCGAGTTGGATCAGCTGGTGAAATCTTTACCTGATGTGACCGGAAGAATTGACGTATGTGTCGGAAAGCCAAGGGTCTTTCTTGAGAGGCAGCACAACGCGATGATAGCTATCGCTCATCTTCTTGGGTGTAAGGTCGCGTTCTTTAGGAGCGCCATCGGAATTGTGAGCGGGCTTTCCTTCCTGCAGCCGAGTGAATGCCTCTATCCAGGGCATCGGCATCCGCTTGTCTGCCAGACCCTGAAATACGCCATCGGTATGTGACGTAGCTGTAGTATGGAAGCCAGTATGTCTGGATTGAGCCAATGCAGGGCTCAGCGATCGCAGTACATTCTGTCTGCGTAATGAACCGACAACGCTTCTTGCTTCTCGACTCCTGGACATCATCGTGGGTTGTCGAATTGAGTTGTGAATTTGGTGATATTGTGACGCAATGTCCAAGTTTACTGGCGCGTGTGACGAACCGGTAGTACCCGATTAGCGATTACACTAAAATAATGGCCTGAGGCATCACGACGGTTGAGCTAACTGAGATTTCGAGCGCGTTAAGTCGGCTGAAAACTCGTTTCCTAGGGAACTGATAAGTTTGAGAAATCTTAAATTAATAGGGATTGTCTTGCATGAATGTCGGCCAGCCGGGTCATTTGCCGAATTATCCATGCATGTTCCTCGGCCTTGGTTGTGGGACCGCAAAGTATTGGAGAAGCAGCCTTTCCTCGGCAAAGCCACGATAACTTATCTATATTTCCATCCTTGTACTATGATACTATGATACATGAAGACTATGTCAGAAGGGACAGACCTTTGAATATTGTCAGATCGTAAAACCCTCTAAAATTCCAATTTGGACACATGCAGCCACTTTTCATCCGACTCAGCAAGCGCTTTAGCCTGCATTTGAGCATACGGAATAGCAGTTGAACCCAAAATAATTCTCAACGGCGGATCTTCGACATTAGAAAGGTAGATAATGGCCCTCGCAATGTCCGAAGGCTCAGCCCAAGTCGTCAAATCTTGGATCGCCTGAATCATCGCTCCAACAGTCTGCTGATAAGGCTCGCTGATCTGTGCGTCCTTGGTGGCGATATTCGCCCAATCAGTTCTGATACCACCGGGCTCAGCGACAGTAACTTTGATACCAAACGGGGCGACTTCTTGCGAAAGAACAGTTGAGAACCCTCCGACTGCCCATTTGGCGCTCTGATAGGCTGCAGCTCCAGGTGTACCGACTCGACCACCGACAGTAGAGACTTGAATAATATGACCAGATTTCTGATTCCGCAGAATAGGCAGAACGGCTTTTGTCACGTTGACTACACCGTAAAAGTTGACATCAACTTGCGCATGGAACGATTCAAGGTCTGAGTCTTCAATTGAGGCCATGTCTGCGTAGCCTGCGTTGTTGACTACCACGTCGAGGCGGCCGAATTGTTCCACGGCTTGCTTGACGACGTTGTTGGCTTGGGCAACGTCCGTCACATCAAGAGCAGCTGTGAAGATTTTCTCAGATCCATATTTGGTGACGAGGTCATCGAGCTGAGACGGCGTTCGAGCAGTTGCCACGACAATGTCGCCAGATGCAAGGATTTGCTCGACTAGAGAACGGCCTACTCCTCGAGAGGAACCGGTGACAAACCAGACTCTGGCCATGTTTGTAGAGCTGAATAAAAGAAGGCGAATATTGTTTATAGAGAAATAAAGATGGTAGATGATGAACTAACTGATGTATCGTGAGTGCTTAGAGAAGTAGCAGGATCATTTATATACGCTCGAACGCTCCGATTGCCCCGGCTCTCCATCAACGGCTTACATATCAGCTTGTAATATGTAAATCTAGAAGATTGCGGCTGAGCTATCAGACCAGGCAATACAACGAAGACGCAATGTCTCCGGGAGCCACCAATATTGAACAGTGCGAGAGAACCACAAAAGTTAATTCACCAATTAGCGCTGACGCTCGTGACAGGGCGGTGGTCTTTTCATGCACGACGACGTGGTTCGGATCTTATCTCCGATGAGCAGCATGCGAAACTCGACAGGCCTACGCCAATTTGGCACTCAAAGTCCGCAGCATGATGGCGGACATAGATTGGAGATAGGTGATTTATTCTCCGGTAACGTTTTACTTGCATAACAACGTAAGATAAGGGCTAAATAGATGGTGGATGATCTAGGGCAGGGGTACAAAACCGGGTCGTCTGATCTAGTGGCTGTGGTAAATATTTGTTCTTTGTTGAATCTTGAAGTTCCAATGTATTCGAACGACTCTCTTTATAACTTTGTATATATCCGTCGTATCTATTACCTTGTTTGCCATATTGTGAGCCCAAATGATGGAGGTACTGCTCAGTACTCTTCAATGGCTTGAGCACATGCAATCCACTAAAACACGGACCATAATGGCGCCCGTCAGCGTCTGAGTGCCCGCCAACACTAAATATTCGTGGGTTTACTTACTACGCCCTGGACTGAATTAGAGCAGTGGGCATTGAGTAAGTTAAGATATTAACTAGATATGTTTTACTTATAGTATGCTATAATAACATAACAGGCCACAGGCTGTATGCACATAATAGTCTGTCGTAAACACAAATTTGCTCTTTGTTCCTCCATTGCTCCGAGATAGAGCTAGTCGCTTGGGCTTCTGAACAAAGCGGGCCGAGATCCGGTGAACGATTCAACTGCTTCAGCTTTTCTTCGTCAAGGAGGTGAGAGAGAAGGCGACACCTCTGACAGTATTCAACTAATACGATGCGACCCATTCCCGAGCGGCTATAGCGGGTGACGGCGGGTGGATCGGATCGGATGCGGGGACGTCGTTCCTGTCCCTGATTGGGATCTAATGGCCAGCCAAGTCTTGAGGATCTCCACGGAGCACAAGCACAGCGCAATTTATCTGAATGGTCTAGAGCTGAAGCATGAGATGGACCGCCATGGGAACAGACATGGGGCTTCCTAGGTAACTCCATGTATGGGAGCATTGGGATAAAGCGGCCCTTCCCCGCGTTTCCAGGGGGGAGAAGCTTTGGTGGTAAACGAATTACACCAAGTTATCTTAGTTCTCTTGGTTATTCACATTACAACATAACTCACCATCATATCACTACTAAGCATGTCTATGTCGCGAAATTCTCCAACTGTACTGCAGAGCGACTATCCCTGGACAGCAACTCCTCTCATCGCCTCAGCCCCTATGGCCAAAGTGTCAAAACCTCCGCTTGCGGTCGCTGTTTCCAAGGCGGGGGGTCTTGGCTTCATTGCAGCGGGCTATACGAGCCACAAGTTGGAAGATCTACTGGAGGAGGCCGGGAAGCTTCTGTCCGAAGAAAACAATGCTCTTGCCATAGGCGAAGATGGTACTCTTCCGGTTGGGGTAGGGTTCATCACTTGGAGCGCCTCGCTGGAGGAGGCTATACCTGCCCTCGGGAAATATCGACCCTGTGCGGTTTGGCTATTCGCACCGCCGACAGGATTCCATGACTTGATTCCTTGGGTAAGCCAGATCCGGGAGGCCACCTCGCACGCAACCAAGATTTGGGTGCAGATTGGCTCCGTGGCAGATGCTATCTCGGCCACCGAATTACTGCAACCCAGTGTTCTAGTCGTACAGGGGTCAGACGCCGGGGGCCATGCTTTGGGTCAAGAGGCTAGCATTATCTCGCTGGTGCCAGAGGTGTATGATAAGATACAAGAAATTCAGGCACAACAGCAAAGTCTCAAGCAGCCCGTTCAGCTATTGGCAGCAGGTGGAATCAGTGATGGTCGGGGACTAGCCGCTTCGGTGCATCTCGGTGCACAGGGATGCGTGATGGGAACAAGATTCTTAGCAAGCCCCGAGGCCCTAATTGCAGATGGCTATCAGAAGGAGGTGCTGCGGGCATCTGACGGTGGACGCAGTACTGTTCGCACGACCATATACGACAAAGTACGTGATATTCATGGGTGGCCAACTTGCTACGACGGCCGAGGTCTGATCAACCAGACATATATTGACTCAGTCAACGGCTTGAGTGAGCAGCACAATCAGGACCTCTACTTGGATGAATTAGAGAAAGGAAGCGAAGGGTATGGTCTAAAAGGCAGAATTACCACCTATGCAGGCACCGGGGTGGGTCTGATCAAAGAAGTCATGTCAGCCAAAGATGTTGTCTTGTCTGTACGGCGCGAGGCGAACAAACTGTTAGGCCAGACTTCTTACAGTTCAAAGTTGTGATATTTCTAGCGTGCTTGTCCTTTATACTGATGCAAAATTGAAAACTCATGCCTCTACTATCCTTGCTAAATCTTCAGACGTGTTTATCGTACTCTGGTCTGAAGAGCTGGGATTGTGACTAGCGGCTCTCTGATGGAGGCTCCATATACGAACCAGTCACGCATTCGACATTTGGACGTAACGAATATTTTCAATAGCATACTTTATAAAATTAAGTTCCTTGAGCTGCTCTAATAGCCGTGAGTGAACTGGAAATCCTCTCAAGTGTTGTATAGGGTGGCGGAGTAATGAGGAACTCGCGTGGTATACAGGCCACAAGCTGTAGCAATCAGTCCAGCAGAGACATTTCAAAGCCTGAAGTAAGGAATGTGAGCTTGAAATTCTCTTACGCCATATAGAAAATACGGGTGAAGTCACCGGGATTTCTATTGAGGTCCTTCGCCACAGTTCCCGACGTAGCCGTTTCACCCGATCAAAAGTGGATTCGAAAACTTGAGAATCCATAAGAATAACATCACCACTTGATGACGATTGCCCAAAGAGTTCAATACCCTCCATTTAGCAGCAAGTCGAGTTAAGTATTTTAGACATCGATCACCTTGCTGACGAGCTTCTTCCCAAACGTCTTGATACAAGCCCTGCGCACATTCGAAGTACTCGCCTATCACCACCCCATCGTACATTTCAGCCATGCCTCTCGTCAGAATTGATCTTGTGAAAGGGGTCAGGTCACCTAATCAAGTCAAAAAGATTGCCGACGTGATTCAGCGGGTGTTGCTTGATCATTTCAATGCGCCCCCTCGCGATCGATACCAAGTATGTTGACGTTGTGACCCGCCAAACTCCACCCCAACGCTCGTCTCCCTTCCTAGACAGAGCAGGAAGAAGGTTCAAAGGGGAGGAGTTAAACAAAAGTGGACAAGTATTGATAATAGTGATTGCCAGATTATCACTCAGCATGAGGACTACGAGCTCATTTGCGAGGACACGAACCTGGGTCTTACGAGGTCTCGTGAGCTAGTGGTCATTCAAATCTTCCAACAAGGCCGAACCGAGGAGCAAAAGAAGATCACATACAAGTATCTGTTCGAGAATTTGTCTCGGCATTGCGGGGTGTCTGGAGACGATCTCATCATTACTTGTTTGGAGAACACGCAGGCAGACTGGAGCTTTGGGAATGGAGAGGCTCAATTCTTGACAGGCCGTTTATAATATCAGGAGTCGAGTGCTATAGACAAGGGGATAATGCTGCATTTTACAGATAGAACATAATTCCCAAGATGATTTGTAAGAAGCTTATGAATAGCCTTGAGGAAACAGACGAAGGGATTACTTAATTATAGGCGTGTGTCAAAGTTGTGGCATTCAAACGGAAGTGCGCCATGGCGTTAGGTATTTATTTGCTTCTAAATCAACAGTGATGATAGGAAATACCCCGATGCTTAAAGTTCTTCTCAAACAGGGTACTACCGGTAATATTGATGCGCCATCTCTAGGTGCCCTGGATGCCGCGGTTTGAGGACGCAGTGTCGAGTCTGCCACGTTTCTCACTAAGCAAGTTGCGGGTCTAGCCCAGGCAGATTGAGCCGATAGTAAAGACGAGTCGATAGAGTATGTGAGATTCGGATGGAGGTGATAGACAGTCTGGGTTCAATGTGTTGCATTAGAGATCGTGCCGAATTATCCATTCACTACACACTGGAGCCGGTAGTTTTGGGAGCAAGTCACATCGTGCCATAAGCATAATCCTTCTGGGGAACACCAAAGTGCATTCGAGGAAGCGCGCCCCCCCGGCACTTGCGAATGGACCTCACAAGTCAGGCCATAGCATAGCCAGGGGTTTAAACTCTATACTGGACTAATTTGTGATAGACAGTGCGGCTGAGCGTCGTTACGGGGTCTAGATCGACGCCTTTTGAAGCTATTGATTTAAATGCATGGACAAGGGTCAATTGTCTACCAAAATGGCCAGTCCATGCGGTTACGTTTGCTATTTATATATCTATAAAGGAAATGAGCAATCCTGCCTAGATTCCCTCTAGGCTCTTCAACTCGTCATTCAGCTTCTTTGAGAGCGTTGTCTTGAGATTGCCAACAAAGCGAATACCCTAGCTTAGAATAGTAGCTATGGTCAAGCTAGCGCTTCTTTACTGGCTGGCGGCCGCTGCCCCTGTATTTGCCGCGCCGGCAGCCGAGGAATTCAGCTCCCTGGATGCTCGAGCCTGTACTACTCCGGCCAATTCACTCAAAAATCCCAGCTTTGAGTCGAATGGCTTAAGTAAGTCCACTGCGAGCGGGATCTCATCGACCTCACTAACGCCATTCAGGTTCGTGGACTTTCATACCTACATATGCGAAACTTGGCAGCGCAGCGGTCGTCAAATCTGGCTACAAGAGCGACCATGCCGTACAGCTCTGGGCCACTTCCGGTTCGCAGGATCCTGTAAGCTACAACAAGCTTCAGCAAACTTTCAAAATCTGCAAGGCTTCGCGATTTCAGCTGTCGTGGTCCATGCTCCTCGTCAAAGACGGAACAAGGTATACCGCGCCCGGTACTCCTGGGCTACATGTCGAAGTCAAAGCGCCGGACGGACTATGGTACCCAATAGCCACTGCCAGCTTCGGATCCAAGTCATATACCAGCACGGTCTTTTCCCCAAGCAAGAAGGGTACTCACACAGTCAATGAGTGGGCTAATTTTGCTGCGGACTTCCCGAATTCACAGACTGGCACCTGGACTGTGTCGATGGAGTGGTACGCGATGGGTCCTGATGCTGGTCAAAAGCCTTCAACACTGAAGTTCAAGCTTGACAATTTGGCTGTGAAGCCTAAGCCGACATGATCTATCTCTAGTCGTGCGGAAACACACTATGCCATGCTATGCAGCGGACCTTTTCTGAAATGCGTTATATACTGTCTATAGTAATGCGACGCTACTTGATTCGAAGGCGACACACCCTTCAGCAAGTGAGAATTCTTTTCAAAAGTCCACTACCCGCATTATACTACCTCTACAAACCCCACCTCTTGCTATCTGGTTTGTGTGTTCCTCCTCACAGCACCGCCCGTGCATGATTTAGATATTCGAACAAAGATAAAGCATCCTGACTACACCGCTCTTGAACCCGATGGTATAGCCGACGTCGGAAATCTGCTTCCGATGCCAAGGGAAGGATTCGATAATGCCTATCTAATCAAGGATGAGCCAATTAGATCCACGATAAATAATGCTAAATCGGCGGCCCTATCTACCCCGCAAGATCGGTAAACCGTTAGTGAGACTACTAAGCTGCGCATTTATCAGGCGATACCGGTCGTGAGGGGTATATAGGTGAGCAACATGATGATGTTGATACTTCAGTCTAACAAAAGGATACCTGAATGCCTACCACTCTACAAAGCCTCTTCTAAAGTGTCAAAATGGTCCAGCGTATTGCTAGAGAAGCCGGCCTTGAAGCCTTTATCGACGCTGTCGAGAAGGACGGCTGTGTCATTATCAAAGATTTTACCGACCTTGAGTCTCTAGAGCAGGCCAGGAAAGAAGTCCAGCCCTACCTTGATGAATCTATTTCCGCCGCTGGGAGTACTGTCGGTGCCTTGAACGGCGGGACTGCAACATGTACGAGATTGGTCGGGCGAAGTAAGACTGTGCGAGAAAAGTTCTTCTCCGATTCGTTGTACCAGGTGTGTTCAAGATACATATTAATCCACAGGATATGTTGACAAGATATAGGATATTGCCCAGCACTTTATCGGCCTCGAGACCAAGATCTGGTACGGCTCCGAACCTACTGTCCAGAAATCCGACCCACTCCTTTCCATCTCCATTACCATGTCCTCTCAGCCAGGTTCCAATGCGCAGAAACTCCATCGTGATGATAAGAACCACCATGCGCGCCACACGCAGGCCACGGAGTATACCAAAGGCCGAGACATGTTAATAGGAATATTTGTACCTGATTGTGACACCTTTAAGGCCAACGGCGCAACGCGCATCATCCCAGGCTCCCACCTCTGGGGCGATGATCAGCCTGATTTCGGACCAGATGGTAATAAGGGTGTCATTGATGCGGAGCTGAAGCGTGGCGAGGCATTTGTGATGTTAGGGAGTCTTTATCATGGAGCGGGGCAGTATTCCTTGCCAACAGGGTGCCGGACTGTTCACATCATGTTTATGTGCAGTGGCGTTCATCGACAAGAGGTGAGTCAAGAGTCCCGTTGTTTGAGCGCTTACTAACAGCGACACAGGAAATTCCTTACCTTAGCTACCCCATTGAGGATGTCAAGACTTATTCCAAACTAGTGAGAGATCGGTTGGGCTGGAAGCAGTCTGAGCCGAACCTGGGTTGGGTTGACTTGAAGTCGCCTGAATTCTTGCTTGAGTAGATCGATGGAAGACTAAAATTGGTTGGTGATAGGTAGTTGTATCTATTAATACGATTCGCATGTATCCTCAGTAGTCGATGATGCAAACATGGAGTACTATTTTAATTGCCAATACTCTCTCATTACGCTGTCCCAGTGTAGCCGCCCACGTAAGCGCCTCATCCGCAGCTTCTTTTCGTAGTCTCCGGGGTCGCTTCTTCATTAAATAATGTTCCTTCTAAGTTAAAATCACTCTGAACGCGACTTATCTACTGCCTTGCGCGGATGCTTCTCCAACAAAAAGAGCGACGTAATTAGTCCAGCCGCAGACATAGCTGTCATAAAGATGTTCTGCAGGTTATATCCCTCAGCAAAGGCTTTCCTAACGGCAGCCTGCTGCGAGGGGTCCAGGTCATTTATCGCAGATACTGAATCTAAGATAGCTTGCTCCTGTTCCGGGGTTACTACCCCATTAAGCTTGGGCGTTAAATGATTATTCAGAATGGTGGCACTTAGTAATTATCAGCATGCATGTTGGCCGCGAAGACATAGCAAAGACATACCAAATCGCAAGGGAGATGGTACCACCCAGGACACGAATCTGTGTCAAAGCGCCCATCATCACGGCTTGACATTGTTAGTCTTTTCGCGGGCATCAAACTCGCAATCACTTACAAAGATTCGCTTCGGACACGACAACTCTCGCAAAGGTCAGAATAGTAGCCAAACTCAGTCCAAACCCGGCGCCCATCAACACCTCGTACCCGTACTGGGCATCAGGCATGCCGGTTGCGTCAGTGGGCAGTGAGCAAGTCAGACCTACACCCAAAACTTGCAAAGCCGCGGCCACGATGATGAGGTACGCTGGTGGAATTCCTGCCCTGCCGGTCAACACTCCTGATACAACTGTTGCAGCTGGGGATACAAGCATCATTGGAAGAAGTATGATGCCCGCGCGAGAAGGCGACAGGCCGTATACGGCTTGGGCTCGTTGAGGGATATTGACGACCATGGATACAAAGGGGAAGCCGATGAAACAGGCGGTCCTATATGAGACATTAGAATAGCGTAGTGGGAAATGGTAGATGGAGACGTACAGTAGCATGGCGCTGGAAATTCTTTGCTTGCAGATACTGGGTGGAAACACAGGTTCCTGTTTGCTAGTTGAATGTTCGACATGAACTTCCCGGAAGCCAAAAGCGATAAAGCAGACGACTGAGAGAGCCAATGTTGCGATGATGGCAGCACTCCTCCAAGGATACCGGGTGCCTCCTTGTTCCAGGGCGAATACGAGCAAAACCGAAGCTGCGAGTAGTAGAATTATCCCTAGGACGTCGATCCTAGCCCAGTTTGATCGCTTGACCTTTGACCGCAGGACTTTGAGAAATGGAATATTCTTTGACTCTTCTGAAGCTGGAAGGAAGAATGTCACCAGCACGATAGCGAGCACACCGCCGGGGACACTTTGAGCACGCCTTGTCAGTATGAATCAATCTGGATCCTCAAATAGGTACGTACTTGAGAAGGAAGACCCAGCGCCAAGTAGAGTGCTGGCTTATGATACCACCGAGGATGGGACCCAGAACACTGGCTGTAATAAAGACGGTTGAGATGATGCCCATGTACTTTGCATACTTGCGGAGTGGAACTAGCCTTGGGGCAAGTGCTAGAATCATGGCATAAATTCCCGATGCGCCTATGCCTTGGAACGCTCGTAGGATAATGCTGGGAGACGATCAGAGTGATGTCGAGATAAGATGCGAGAGTGACTTACAGGTCGACGACATTGTTGGCAGCACCGCAAAGACCTGAAAATAGGGTAAAGATTACAAGTGCTAGTAATAGCATCGTCTTTTTGCCAAAGACGTCGCTCAACTTGGCGTAAATGGTGAGAAATCCTGTGGCACATCAATATCTCAATGATCAAGCACAGAATACTATAGCCGTACCGGTGTAAGTCAACAAATAGGACGTGACTATCCAGTCACGAAGGATGAAGCCATTGAGAGCGTTGGTGATGGAGACCAATGATGTGCTCACGATTGTTGTCTCAAGCGTTGACAGGAAAAGGCTGATCCATAATCTTGGCAATATCAGCGCCCGGCGATCAATACAATCAATGATCGACTTGAACTTACGCTCCAGTCAAGCAAGTCATTCGCCAGCCTTGCAAATACTTGCTCTCGTCATCGTTCTCAGCAGCGTGCTCCCCTTCGACCGCAGCAGGCGTGAGCTCGGCATTTGCCGCACGTCCTCCCTTTTCGTCGCTCTCCTGACGCGTTTCAGTCGCGCGAGACGCTACAGGGGCGTCAAGGTCCGCTATTTCCAGGTCGTGCCTTGGTCCCGGGTCGCGGCGTTCCATTCTTCAAGGGCAAAACGTCCGTTTAAGCGATACAAGTGAGTTTTACACGTCAAAAAAAGTTTTGTTTCTTGACATTTTACTCTTGACAAAATAAATCAAGTTAATTGCAGTAATTTTACTACCCACAAAGCCGCGCAAGCAGTATCAGGTCATCTACCAACCAACAGCTGAACTCGCTAAAGGCCGAATCCTCCGGTTCCTTCACGGCACGCAAAGGCCAGGGTGTCCACCACAAACCTCTCCGTATAATCCCTGTAGGTGAGGCGGCTTATTCTCGGGTCTGATCCGCCAACGTTTCAGATGCTCTTCGCCTTGCTCTGTCTGTCTCTGTTACAGGATCACACTAGGGCTGGGCATATTTTACCGAGCGATCGGAAGACTTGGAAATTTATCCTAATTACGCTGCCCCAAGATTCAAGCTTTCAGTCGAATCTTTACGTTAAAGTCCAGAGGCATAACGAACCAATGGTTTTGTGTCTTCCAATGCTCCCCAACGCCTACCAGCTCAAATTCGAAGTTTTGAACCAGGACTGGGAGCAATTTGGACATTTCAAGCATCGAAATGTGTCTACCGATGCATGTCCTTGATCCCTTGCCAAATGGGATGAAAAAACTTTCCATCGACCTCAGCTGGTCCTCGGACGCTTCTAGCCATCGTTCTGGTCTAAACAGCTGTGCGTCTTGTCCAAAAACATCCTCGCGATAATGCGCAACCCATGTGTTAACCCCGACGACGTTTCCCTCGGAGAAAAAGCGCCCGCAAACCTCGGCACCTCCTTTGGGAACGACACGCCATAGAGGTAGGCCTGTTGCTGAGTGAAGCCGCATTCCTTCTTTGATGCAAGCTTGCAAGAACGGCATGCGGTGCGTTTCGGTAAAAGGGACATTGATATTTGTGCAGTTTCCGTCATGACTGATAGCGGTGACCTCGTCTACTAGTCGTTGTAGCGCCCCAGGGTTGCGAATCAAGTGATAGAGAATGGCTGACAGACTGACACCCGTAGTGTCGCTACCGGCACTGATGTTGCCCCAGCCCAGCATGAATATGTGATCGTCGGTGACTTTTCCTGGATCGGCTGCTTGAGCGTCCATGATCTTGTCCAGGAAATCTTCTGGCGCATCGTGGCCTGTATGCTTGAGTCTAGCTTTTTCTGCGTTGTCGCTTTCTCGGATTTGTGTGCGACTCTTGATCAAGTTGCGTACTGCATCCGTGATTCTGGCCAGCCCAGATGCCCCAGTTCCAGGGAGCCATTCGAGTAGAGGGTATATGTATTGGTGAGACTTCGGGAATATGCCCGCACATGTCGAGTAAAGAAGCAGTTGTGCATTAGCCTCTATCATCCCGCCAATATCTTTGCCCTCATCCAGAAACCCGAACCGTTTAGAGAATGTAATATATCCCACTGCGTCAAAGGCATAGCACTGTAGCCAATGCGTGAGGTTGATGGTTTCTCCGGCCCTGGCGAATTGTTGAAGTTTCTGAACAAACAAGGCGTTACAGTCGTCGAGGGGAGACTCATAAGATACCAATGAGGATAAGGAGTACAAATTTTGTAACCTTCGCCGTGACTCGTTATGGCGTTTGGCATTAATGTCTGCAAAAAGTGTGATACTGTCTGGATGTTTCCATGCCTCGTACCAAGAACTCTTGGCGAAGCGACTGCCAGCTCCGTACACGATCTTGTCTGGTTCAGAGATTGAATACGTGTTGGGCGCAATCCGAACAATTCGGCCGTGCTTCCGGTGAAGCTCAATGTTCTTGAGATGGAAGTCGCCCGCATAAACCTGGTATAGATACCACAGTCGCGAGAATCGAGCTAGGAATGGGCCGGGTATGTCGCGCAAAGTTGAGGTGACTTGTTCGAAGATAGAGAGGATGATATAGCAGAAAAGGGCAGCTAAGGCTGCATAGATGATAATGATGAGATTCATGATTGAGTCCAAGTCGGAGGAAAAGATATGAATGTGTATAGGGGTCTAGGGAATATGTTGCTACTTTTATACATCTGGCACAGCACTAATGCGGTAAGTCGACAACAAACATATTGGAAGACAATGAAGAATGCCGAAAAACCTGACCGATCCCGAAATTCTGAAGCGTCCCGATTTAGGTTACCTGTCTTTTCCAACTATCGGAAGGTCTGAACCATATGAAATGTCTCACTCAGAAATTCTTTAAGGTCCCTAAGGATGATATTGGGCAAGAACCTGAATCATGGCCAGTACGTTAGTCGTAAGTCGTAGGACATGTCTATCAATACGTATCTGGAATATGATCCTGATTCGCTGATCGGTCCGTTGTCCAATCGGATCAAGGCATTAACTAATCTGTCGGAACACGTCCCGAGTTGGCTGCGGGCATGGCGTTCCGTCGCTATCGCCATATAATGCAAAAGACCGACGTCTTCGGCAGTCCTGCTTCAGTCTTGTTCTCGCTCACTTCGGCGCCTGTGACGACTATGGAGAGAGAACACCGCGTCAAAAAGCGTGCTCAAAAGGCGTGAGTCGCTATGTCCATGTTTGAAAGCTCCGGAACATTGCTAACTCCATACGCCACCAAAGGTGTGGCAAGTGCCGTGAAGACAAGGTCAAATGTACTGGATCTTACCCATGTCAACGATGCGTCAAGAGAGAGTTGACTTGCAACCTCAACAATAACCTGGGCAAGAATAGTATACCCAAGAGGTAAGCACCAAGATCCTATAGCCCATACGAAACTAAGAATGTTTAGATATCTCCGCAAGTTGAAGTTGAAAACAGCTACGACTATTGAGCAGGCAGAATTCTCTAAAGGACAAACTGATACCGGGGAATGCAGCCGGCTCGGAACGACCAAACGGCCAGTCGAACCCGGCAAGTGGTTATGTCAGCACTGTCGAATATCTTTAACGATATAGATAGATGAACGCGCTGGGTCTTCCCACGTCCATGACGAACATCACTCGGAAATTATTCAAGAACCCCAGTCAATCATCTCCGAACCTGCTCTAACACCTCATCAACCTAATTTACTTCGACAGTCACCAGAAGCATCGATTAACAATCCCCTTGCGATCGACTGTTCTAACTACTTTTACGATGCGAGCGGAAGACCAAGTTAGTTACCAAATCATCGGTACATGCCGAAAGTATTGACATGACAATATAGTACATCTGGGGACATCCTCAAACTGGTCTTTCGGTCGAAGAGTGCTGCTTATGTCATACGAGAAGGTCAAGCATGCTCCTCTGCCACCAGATCATCTAAATTTTGATGGCACGTCTTATGATCTGGGCTGGAATGAGAAACGGTATCCGTTCTCCCAATTAGGCCATGACCACACCATACTCCCGTCTATGGATTATGCTAGATATCTCATCAACTCCGTCAAGTTCCATTGTGGTCAGCTGTACCATTTGTTCGATGAAGATAGGTTCATGCAACAATTCGACTTATACCACGAGAAAAAGCTCAATCAACCAGGCCTCTGGTATGCCCATTATCTGTTCCTTCTAGCTTTTGGAAAGGCATTCGTTGTTCAAGAAAGCAAGGAGCGGAAGCCAGCAGGTGCTGAGTTCTTCACACTCGCCATGAATCATCTACCCAACTTTTACTTTGTAGTTGGCGACTACATAGAACTGGTTCAAATCATGTGCTGTGCAGCGCTGTACCTACATTGTGTCGACTTCCGTGGAGCTGCCTACCGCATGGTGAGCTATCCGAACCGCTGATCTTCCCTTGGCTAATGTTGTGTAGATCGGTCATGCTCTACGGGTGTCTCTTGAGGATGGTATGCACACAGAAATGCATAGTCAAGATGTGGATAACGCGTATGCTCAAAGATGCCGCCGTGTCTGGTGGACAGTCTACATACTCGACCGACAGATGTCATCGCTTATGGGCGTACCTATGGCAATTTCCGATGATTCGATACATGCAGCGATGCCCAGTTTCCCGGGAGATCCTCAGAAGTCGGCGGCCATAGGCATACAGATTAAGCTGTCCCAAGTATTAGGGCATATCCTCAATGGTAGAGCTTTCTATTCCTGTATGTTAAGGATCTGCTGACCCGATGATGAGGTGTATATGGTACAGAAGGTCGTTTGAATAAGCAATTCCTACACACCACAAGAGACGCGTTGAGAAAAATTGCCGACGTCACCGATCAACTGAATACCTCTTTTCCAATACCCCAAAATGGTTCAACACAGGGTATCCCAAGAACTTCCGCTTCTCTACATCTCTTACATCACCAGGTATGCCGTTATAGGGGCCCGCCTGTTTCAAGTTCTACTTCTGACCGGTTTTGGAGTGTATTGTTCTCACGACAAGGCCGTTGCTCTACAGCTTATTACAGACTAAACTAGGTCACTCTAGTATAAACTTGATCCATTCATTACAGCCTGGAAGTGTAAGGACTCTATCTTTGATGTGTATTGATTCTTCTCAACGAATCATGCACATTCTCGTGACTTTGCAGGAACAGAGTTTGCTAGGTAAGTGAAAACCCCTTCCTGGGTTAGGAGGATTATTGACATTCTATCACAGAATCGTTTTTGCGATCTGATCTCGACGCTACATTCGTGTCTACGATTACTCTGTTAATGGCGCCCGTGATTGGCCATTCTTTGATGAGGGATTCATCACCATGGGTACAGCACGGTTATGCCGTATTAGATGACATGATATTGCGAGGTAACATGGTGGCGGTCCAGGTCAAATCCGAGCTCCAACAGCTGGAAGATGTCTTTAACTATCTACCTGTGGAAGAATTAGGAATATCTAGAAGCCAGCAACAGCCAACGTCGCATGGCCAGCTTGCAGAGCAAGACCTGGTTTTTCAAGCGCCAGGTTCCTCTTTGTCGCCGCCTATGACTCACATGGGTATCTCTCCGATAATAGGAGAGGATTTACAACTGGATGAGGTTTTCTGGCAAGACGGTCTTACGACAGATCAGTTACTCAATTTCGCTAATTCGATGGATATTAGTAGCCTGGATTTCCTATAGCTTGCAACTTAGATATTATAATAAGTATATTATATCTCAGACTCTGTAAAAGAGCCGAAATAATAAATATCCAATACAAACTTATAGATAGAATTTAGCACCCTTGTGCGTATCCACTAAAACACCCTCATCCGCCTAACAGTATGAGAGAATGAGGTCGAATATTCTGGTTCTGTAGCACTCCTGTCACAGGATATTTGCTACGCTATAGGTAACCTAATATGTATGCTCAACCTGTCCTGCCGCCAAATCTTCCTTGTGCGACTTGGCCTCCTCAACCCTGGCATCTAGGTCACTCGTACGCTTCTGCGAGGTACCGGGCACAAACCAAGACGTGCTCGAGAACAAGGCATTCATCTCTTCAAGCGGCAGCAGTTTCGTCTCAGGCATGAAGGCCCAGAAGAAGATGGCGTTGGTGAAGTTGCAAACCACAAACACGAGGAAGTATCTCCAACCGATGTTCTCGATGGCCGGTGCCGTAATTTGTCCAATCATGGTGTTGAAAGCGAAAGAGGTCATGACACCGATGGAGATGCCCTTGGAACGGGTCTTGGTGTCGAACACCTCGGCCGGAATGATCCACGAAAGGGAGCCACAGGTGAAGGAGAAGCTTACTTGATAGCACCAGTTGGTGACGATAAACAGCCAGCCAAGTGAGTTCTGTGTCGACGACGAGACGTTAGGGAAACTGGCCTGCGCTGCGGTGACGATGATGAAGCAAACGCAGTTGATACCGTTGCCAATAATCAGCGGCCAGCGGCGACCGAGCTTATCAATGAAGAGCACGGTGCAGAGCTGAGCCAGAACAGATAGCACGTTGCTGATAGCTTGGTATTTCAGTGAATCTGTGGTGCCGATGCCCATGGCCTTGTAGATGTCCGGGGTGAAGTACTGAATGGCTGATACACCAGTCATCTGGACGGAAGCCTGCAGGGCAGTGACGAGCAAAAGTCGGCGGAAACTCGAATGGTCCGTGAATAACTCCCAGTAGCCCTTCGCTTCGAGTTCGTGCTCGTGAGCAATGGCAGACTGAATTTGGACGTACTCGGCCTGGACCCAAGGGTCATTTTCATTCCCATTGGCGTGAAGCTTGGCTAAAGTCTTGAGTCCTTCCTCTTCTTTTCCATGGTCAATCAGCCATCGGGGTGATTCTGGGAAGAGCAAAATCATGAGAGCGAGGATGCCAGCAGGGATAATTTGGAGACCAAGAGGGATACGCCACTGTTCGCTTGTGTGGTAATGCAGGTTGGTGCCATACACGGTCCATGCTAGGTAATGTTAGTCGTTTAATTTCAAGGATGTGCGTATCGTAACTCACTTGCGACGACGGCTCCAATACCGAGCATCAGCTGCTGCAGGCCAGTAACTCGGCCTCGGATAGAAGGGTGAGCGATCTCGGCCTGGTACATGGGCACAATCATGACCAGGATACCAACACCGAGCCCACCAACAGCTCGACCAGCATAGAAGAAGGACAGACTGTGTCCAGCTGCTTGCAAAGCACCACCAAGACAGAAAATGATGGCACCAATCATGATGGCCAGTCTTCTGCCCAGCCAGTCACCCATGGGACCAGCCACGAAGGCTCCGAAAAAGCCACCTCCAGTGAAGAGGGACACGACGGCACCGCTATCGGGTGGTTAGCAAGGAGGGAATAGAAGATGGTTTCAACAATTATACGTACACTTCGTCTGCGTTCGGATGGAATGCCGATTTGAAGGAAGTTGAAGCAACACTGCCTCCGATAACGCCAAGATCATAACTGCCAATGTCAGCCAATGCGCTGTCTCGGTTGGTTTTGTGCATCTTACCCGTAGTTGAATGATCCGAGCGAGGCGAAGACGCCGACAAGAAACTGGTAGGTCTTGGGAGCAATCATGGTGGCTGCTGTATTCCCGATGGTTGATGTTGTTCTTCTGGGGTACAGAATATGTGGAGAGGAATGAAGCTTTTATAGCTGAGCATGTGCAAGTACCAAATCGAACCTCTGACACTTGCATTAGTTTTCCACGTTCGGTTCCAGGCGAGACATCCGATCGCCGTTCTCGTAGCATGACAATCACAAGTTAATCACCTTTAGTGGGTATGTAGCCGCTCGAGTAAGAACCGAGACCGGACGCCCATTGTTCGTGTTCGAGCTGGGGCCCCAGATCCCTACCCCGCGTTCGACGCCTAAAGGTAGTCGGGGGTGATTTCTATCGAAATCAGTGGCTGATCTACACCCTAATCGCTTTAGTCGATGCGGCTTACCGGGCGAATCATTGGTCCTTAACCCGAGAAGGCGGTAGAGGGGGGCAGGTCGGGGTAAAGCGAGCGAGAGGACGAACGTGTTGATCTATCCCGTGGACAAGTTAGCGCCCGGTCGCATGGGGTAATTAAATTACAGTGAGGTTCGAGACCTTTTTAACGTACTGACCTGGATCAATCTAGCCGGTTTTGGCCTCTTGCTATGATGCTACCTTTGACCTCTTATGATCAAGATGTCTAGTATCTCATTACCAATGGTGCGCTTCTGTAACAGCTTCGACTTGGTATGGCAGTGTCTCAGCTAGATTTGAGGAACAGCTAGATCTATCGAACACTAGTACCACGCCGCTCTACACGCAGGATGGGGCGATTTCTAAGCGCCAATAATCCTCGATAATGTACTAAATATCGTCAAGATATGAGATTGAATGATACTCCGAGATACCTTTACCTCTACATGCTTCACTTATGATACTTCTAGTTCGGCAATGCAGTAAATTAAGTAATTTTATATAGCGATAAGAATAACCTGCATTTTGGCAGACATTTATAAATGCATAATAAGCTGATATCGCGTCTAAAAGATATCACGGGAATTAGCACAAAGTATGAATCAATAAACCGGAGTATAATAGCTATTAGGTTAAATATATGCTATGATTACTAGGGGATATTTTTAACTTTTTACTTGATTAAAAAAATGATAACTAGAAGTTATTAGCAGCTGACGCCACATAGCCAGTTATTCGAGCAAGGGCAAGGTTCTCAGGTATCAGGTGCCGCCTTGTCGCCACCGCCTGTAACCCAAATGGGTGCTTCTCTGACACTACTACGGCCGGATGAAGTCTTCTGGCAAGACCGCCTTACCAAGGAGCATTTAACCAACTTTGCCGAATCGATTGATATCGATACCCTTGATTTCCTATAGCTAATAATAGTTGGTGCTATTCTTCCTCAAGAGTCGGTTACAAGAATACCTTTCTCCTTCAATCCGCTGACTAGCCTGCAAATAGCTTGACAAGCGAGCCTGGCTACTGTATCTCCTCCTTCTAGGCGCGGGTTAAAAGAACAAACGACGAGTGATGTTGGGTTGACCTTCGTAGGTATCAAGTTCATTATCCCCATGAGATCTTCCGTCAAGAAGCCGCCAGGCGAAGGGAACTCATTAACACGACCGAAAGACTCGTCAAGAACATCGAGATCGAGGTGGACATGAGCATCTTGTATGTCATCTCTTCGATCCAAAACTTCTGCGAGACCAGAAGTAAAGTCGACCTTCTTGTTCGCATCACCCCAGATGACATCGACTCCAGCATCCTTGACCGTCTTCGTTTGAAGTTCTGAAACATCTCGCAGACCACAATATACCACGCGCTTGACGTCCAGGGGCTGATGACCAGGAACTGATTTCATTAAAGTATGCCAGCTCGTGCCGGTCATCATTGACGCGGCCATGGCGTCAAGGTATCCATTTTCGTGAGTCGAGGGTGTATCGAGATCGTCATGGGAATCGAGCCACCGTACTCCGGCTCTGTTATTAAATGAAGTAGGTCTCCCTTGATTGAGGCCAGCCATTGTCGCTGCACTGGCATAGCAGTTGCCGGAGAGGACCAAAGGGAATGAGTTGTTCGCAAAAGCTATAGATACGGCCTTAGAGATGCGACGAATAATCTCAAAGGTTCGACCGATTTCTCCCTCGAACTCGTCTACAGGCCCGATGTTGATAAAAGATACAGGAGCTAGTTTGTTCAGCTCCTTATCAATGCCGTGGGACATGATGCGAAGGGGGCCGCCACCAACACGGTGGTCGTAAATGCCCACATGGTATGGAGCGACAATGACGGTGATTGAAGTGAGCGGCATGATAACTGAGTGCCTCAAATGGTGTTTTGAAGAGCGATGGAAAAGAACATGCGATTAAATGGAAGGGAAAGAAGATTTGTAATGGAAGTCGAGTCTTCGTGGAGACGTCATTTGTGGGTTTTTGGGTTTAACGTTATCTGCCCTGAGCGTCGTTCCCACTCAATACAGCGCCATGGCGATAGTGTGGGGATGATTCGCGCGGAAAAGCACAGCCATGTGATTTATAATAAAGGGTTATGTAGCGACTCTCAATAACTTGTATCCCAGGATCTACAACCCTTCTAACTTCTGGCCCAAGCCCATGACGTTCGACACTCAATACCTGAACTCCTGCTGAACAAGCTTCTCACTCAAAGTCCACAGTCGGTCCGCATCAACCTTGCTTGTCGCCCATGAGTAAACTTCTTCCTCATATGGATCAGCGATATGGCAATCGCTGAGGAATGCTCCATTACTGTCTCGAATGTCGGGGTCGAAAGCGGCAAAGACGTGGGTAGCGGCGCCTTGGTCCAACGTCTTAATCTTCAGATCCGCCATACCACACCACCATTTGTTCCCATATACGTTGTCCATCTCAGTAAGGTCTACAGAGAATGCAGCCGGGTCGTGGATTCCATGTGCCGAGAGGTTCGTATAGCTTACACCGGGACACACGCCGAAACTGAGTAGTCCCTTGGAACCGAGTTTGTCAGCGAGAGCAAGCGCTGTCAGTGCGTTGGCAGTCTTTGACTGGCCATACGCTAGCCATCTCTGGTAGTTCTTGCCGTCGTTGAAGTTGTAGTCTGACCAGCGGATGTTGCCAACTCGATGCACGTTACTGGAAATGAAAACGACACGGGGTGCCTTAGAGGCAAGGACTTTGCCCATGATGAGGTTGGTGAAAAGGAAGTGACTGAGATGGTTCGTCTGAAACTGGCTCTCGAAACCGTCTTCTGTCTGCTTATAGGGCACAGCCATTATGCCAGCGTTGTTGATCAGGACGTCGATCTGAGGTACGTCCGCCCAAGAATTGACTGTTTCAGCTGCTTTGCGCACAGCGTGGAACGAGACAAGATCCAATGCCAACGGTTTGACATCGATCGAGTTGTGCTCGCGTTTCAACTCCTCGATGAGTTGGCCCATCTTGGACGTGGAGCGACCAGCGAGGATTAAAACGGCTGGGTTGGCAACGGCCACTTCTTTCACGAAACTTTCTCCGAGGCCACCTGGGGAGACACCTGTGATGAGGATGGTCTTCCCCTGGATCTCTTTGGCGTAGTGCGTTACCAAGTCGCTGGCCTTGGTATCCGAGTTGCAAGCTGGCCTCATGGTGGGAAGAGACATGTTTTTGGGCAGAAGGGTAGAGAATCTTGGTTGCGGCTGATATCTTGTGATGCTGAGACGATGGATTGAGGATAAAGTGATTTGGTCCATGAAGTAATGTCCTCTTTATACTCCTCTGGCTTTGTATATCCACATGTTTATGATTTCACTTGAGCATATTGAGTCTACACGATCGGGAACTGATTGAGCCGCTCTCGGCGACTTTCATCATGTCTGTGACAGTTAGAATCCTCGATATTCACTCTTGTCGCATTCAAATTTGTCGCGAAAACTTCAAGTCCGCAAATTATGCACCTCACGATGTTTAAACTTTCCGCACCCATGTCGGGCAGGATAACCTCCGTTAACGCCGGGCGCACGTCCTTGATCATTGCCTTTTAATTCCGCACTTGGATGAAAGTTTCATCGTTCTAATATCATCAGAAATGAAACACATGTTTTTGAGACAGGTTTGTGTAATGGTAGTGTTATCTCAAAGAGGCCCGGCCATGAGGCCGGATCTAAGACATCGCCGGACTTCTCACCGATGTGATCGTCTCCCGTGCCTCAATCAATCGTGTATATAAAGCAAACGAATTCTCGCTACAACTCACGCATTCTCCATATACAGTGGCCAATCTACGGAGCCACCATTCTTGATCGCAGAACGCCCAAAATGTCTGCTCCTTTTGGCCTAGCCGTCGTTGGAACGAACTGGATTACGAACTCTTTTGTCCAGTCATGCCACGAGAGCAAGTTATTTCAGCTCAAGGCAGTGTACTCAAGGAAGCTCAGCACGGCAAAAAGTTTCATTTCGGAGACGCCTTCAATCCAAGATGCTTCGTCTGTCAAACTATACGACAGCCTAGACACGATGCTTTCTGAGGGCTCAAACATCGATGTTGTATATATCGCATCCCCAAACTCCCTGCATTATGAGCAAGGTGTCAAAGGCTTGAATGCTGGAAAACACATCATCATGGAGAAGCCTTTTGCCTCGAACGTTAAAGAGCTCGAGGCTCTCTACAAGCTGGCCGATTCGAAGGGCTTGTTCATTCTGGAAGCCTACCGCCACATCCAAGAGCCCAACTTCAAGAGGCTACAAAGTCTACTTGACGATGAGAAGACAAGGACGGAGAAGTTCGGTCAGATCTACGGTGCATCTCTGTCCATGGCGGTGTATTCGCATTTCTTCGGTGAGGTGTCCGAGACTTCAGTGCCGAACGTAGCTTCACTCAAATTCAGCGGAGGCTGCTTATGGGACATGGGATGCTATGTCGTCACATTCGCTTTACGCCTCTTTGGAACACCTTCTTCTCAGTCTTACTTCCCTGTCATAATCCAGACGGGTGTCGATGGCGGCGGCCTCATCGTTTTCAATTATACAACAGAATCTTCGAAACATAAGCAAAACTTCACTGTACAAGGTCGAACGAGTAAGATCTACGACTCTTCTGCACCCACTGAGATCTACTGCGAGAAGGGTACCATCAAGATCAGTGGTTCCCTTTCTCACGTGGCGGACATCAACAACATTGAGTTCATACCACGTGGATCTCAGGAATCTGAGCAGCTAGGTGACACGAACCCCGAGTACACTGATATGTTGAACTTGACTTGGGAAGCAAAGGAACTTGGACGTATCATAAGAGAAGACGATAGGAAAGCTGAAGGTGACTTGAGGAAACTCAGCATTACTGTCCTTACCGCAATGGAGGATATGCGAAAGGCAAACGGTATTGTGTTCGACTGCGAGAAATAGTCAGTATAGGATATGGACGTCTCATATCCATAACCTAAACATTGCTTGATCGAACAATACTTTCCTAGCCTAATTAAATGTTTCTGATGGGCTTTGTGTATGTGGGTACCGTAACCTTTTTGTGGGAAAGCGTGTGTACCGATTTCGCTAAATGAGTCTCAAACTTGTGAATGAACACTATTCTTTGATTGTAAACAAGCGCAGTTAATTTCCGAGCGGCTCGCTATCCTACAGATTGGCACGCGTGGGTGTCTACACATTGTGTGACACTGGGGTGTGGAGTCACGTTGATGCTGTAGGGTACGACATCGCCAGCCGTCCTCCAAACTCTGAAGCCGGGGATTAAAGCTGGTTGATACGATTGAGACAATAATCGAGTTTATAATTCGTGACGAGGACAGCATCTTGCGTATACGCACGATGTCGAGGTGGCTACACGGGAATCATGATTGGGTATGAAGGCAATTGCGTACTACAGAAGGAGAGGTCGCATCGCCACCCCGATTACTAGTTTACTACGATAACTGATAAATAGTGAAGAAGAGACACTTCCCAATAGAAGATAGTACCTTCAATTAGTGAAGTACGGCCTTGTCTGCGGCATTATCAGCCGCATCATCTGCTGTATTGGTATTGTCTGCGGCGCCATTGCTGGCGTTCAAGCACGACACCAAAGGAAGGGGACACGGGGCTGAAGCCGCACATGCTAGGACAAGAATTCAGTAGCTGATCCGAAACAATCCTAGCTCAATGCACAGATCGAAAACAACCGAGGTTAGGGGCATTTTATGGTGGAGACGCAACGTGCTGGAAATGTCAACTCTAACCGCTGCCCACATTCCGGAAGATCGTTGAACGCCAACCTTGGCCTGTCTTCAGCCATCAGGAGATCGAAATATCGGGTGTATTACTCTGTACTGCATGGTTTTTCGTATCCATCTTCCAAGACTTTTGCCTTCAAACCTTACACCGCCTCATTTGCCTACAGCGAGCCCTAACATTCATTTGGGATTGTGTTTGTGGCTAGTAACATCTGAAGTTCGCCGCATTACCATAACAATATTCTATCTGATGCGCACTATATCTAGGAATGTTTTAGTTATCAGATCCTCATAAGGATAAGAGAACACTGGGAGAATTGAGGCTCGGTAACTACCGGCTCTTGCTAACAGCCCGAGACCCCGAAACGTCTAATTTAGCTAAGGCTTAGCATAACCTGAACAATAATAATCTTCTATAGATAACCTTGGTCATGTCCAGGCTCATTTCTACAAGAATATGTCTCTTGATCATTGGCATCACTGGAGACCCCGGGCAACATCTCACCAGACAGGTGATTGCAAGTGACAATAGTATAGAGCGTGTTTTCTCGCATCATATAATTGAAGCACGATTACCCAACTTTCATGCAATTGCCGAATCACATTGCCGTATTCCCACCCCATGGGCCATTTGACACCGTCCCGGGGGATTGGTGACTGCTCTCCACAGTTGCGGGATTGTTTCCGGGTTGTTACCTTGCTAAAGGCTCGAACTGTCCACTGATGGACACTGCCGAGCTGTTACATCGCGAAAAGAACCACTGATGGGTGTTGCCGAGTTCTCACCTCGCTAAAGACTCAAGCTGAACCACTGATGGATAGACAGGGGTATCGCGTGGGCGTGGAGTCCCGTATGAGAAGACGTCTGGGGATTAGAACGTCAACGGCAATTGGTCAATGAACGACATCAAGGTTGAAGAACTTGCTAGTACCGCGTGGCACCTCACGAACGTCTCATACTTGGGGCCCTAGACCCCGCAAGTGTTCACGGGACCAGAAAAGAATGCCGACCCACCCTGTCCGAGATATTGCGCGTAAAGCTTCGCTCTGTTTTTGTACGTAGAAGCATAAAGCTATGAGAATTCTGCGTACAAGTGTACTGCTTTAATAGTCTAGACACTATTTCATATACCATAGAAACTCTTCCCGGTCTCTAGAAACTATTATAACGCATATTGATATATTTCATTAATTGCTCTCTCTGTTGAACAATGCTTGGAACTAAGCTTATCCGAAGCATACCCGACGTTTTTCCATAGTGCCCGGCACTAATGCACTTTGTCCGGGGATCTACCGAGTTACCCGAGGCTCACCCGTGACTAGTCAGTTCCTCCTGACTCGTGTGTGGGTGCCATTGACGCTTTGGACAGGCAATATCCGACAAAACTGCAAATATGGAGAGACCATTTAGGCTTTTGCGGGGACTCCAAACCCCATGTCCTGTCCGATCTTGTTGTTTTCTTGACAGACTCGATAGACTAAGTGGAACTACGGGTCATTGACCTTGGTCTAGAAGCACTATTCCTGGTGAATATCGTCCTATAACCTGGAGACTTGGAGACCCCGCGATGTCCCGTGTCGAGCTCGACTTAGTTTTGGGCCGATGGTCGGTCGTGTCCATCGCGTCACCTCATTGCTGGAATCCTTTATAATGAGCTGGTGATCGCCCTTCACATTGCCCTTTCGCCCTCTCAACAAACAGCACACATACA
Source organism: Fusarium stilboides (assembly GCA_014822085.1). Lineage (NCBI taxonomy): Eukaryota > Fungi > Ascomycota > Sordariomycetes > Hypocreales > Nectriaceae > Fusarium > Fusarium stilboides. Next base: position 122,999 of record JAASAY010000256.1, read on the forward strand.
AGACCTTCATCTTTCCAACATCAACACCAGTATTGTTGGCAGTCATGGCTAAAGACGAAGTGCCGGCACCTCCGTCAGGGGGAATATTGGCGCTTTTGCCAAACCCGACTGTACCGTGGTACAAGCAGAACCATCTACTCAAGCTCAATTCCTTGATTGTAGGACTCATCTGCTTTCGTAAGTGATACTTACTCTCCATCTCGGAGACCTCTATTGACCACCACTAGAATCTGCAATTGGATTCGACAGTAGTCTATTGAATGGTCTCCAATCCCTTCCCCAGTACAACTCGTTCATGGATCATCCCACTGGCGAATGGTCTGGATTCATCAATGCGATCTACTTCCTTGGATTTTTCGCCGGCTGTCCTATCGGTTCATGGATCGCCAACAGGTACGGTCGTCGTCTTCCGGCATTCATCGCCTTCGTTCCCTTGGCGCTCGGTGTAGGTCTGCAGACAGGCGCTCAGTCGGAAGCCATGTGGATTGTTGGCCGTTTCATTCTTGGTCTGCCGACTGGCCTGTTCGCAACATCAGTGCCTCTCCTCATCACCGAGATCGCCTACCCTGCCCAACGAAGTGTCATCACGGCTCTCACTAACTGCGGTTACTTCATCGGTGGAATTGTCGCTGCTTGGGCTTGCTACGGCTGCAGGAACTATACCGACTGGGCGTGGAGAATTCCAACCGTCCTTCAAATCGCTTTGCCTATTGTTGGATTTCCCGCCCTTTTCCTCGTACCTGAAAGCCCTCGTTGGTTGATTGCTGTGGGCCGTCAAGAAGAGGCTCGTCAAGTTCTTGGAAAGCTGCATGCAGTAAGTAGACTCGGCCTGGATTAAATGTTGGTGGCGCTAATCAATTGTCTAGGGCGGCGATGCGAATCACCCTCTTATCGACTTCGAACTTCACGAGATCACGACCGCCATTGAGTCCGAGAAACAAGCCTCCAAGTCGAGTTCATATGCCATGCTGGTATCGACCAAGCCCCATCGTCGCCGATTCTTTATCACCTTCACATTGGCAGTCTACAGTCAGTGGGTTGGCAATGGAGTTGTCAGCTACTATCTCGCCACGGTCCTCAACACAGTTGGCATCACTAGCGTCACCGATCAGACCCTGATCTCTGGATGTCTTCAGATCTGGAGTTTCCTGGCTTCATGCGCTGGTGCCTTGTGCGTCGAGCGCCTTGGAAGACGTATGCTACTGATGTTGTCTTGTGGAATCATGCTGGTTAGCTTTATTCTAATCACTGCTCTATCGGGAGCTTTTGCGGAGTCTGGATCCAAGTCTGTTGGACTTACTATGATACCTTTCATCTTCCTCTTCAACGGTGGTTACGGCATCGCTATGTAAGTCACCCTATCTCTTCACTTGCAAAGTCTTGCTAACGTCTACTTTCACAGCACCCCTCTTCAGGTTGCGTATCCGATCGAGATCTGGCCTTTCCAGCTACGTGGCCGCGGTATTTCTGCTGCCTGGATGATAATGATCCTTGCTCTTATCTTCAATGTGTTCGTAAACCCAATCGCATTGGAAGCCATTGCCTGGAAGTACTACATTGTTTACGTGGTGCTACTTGTTTCTTACGGTCTTGTCATTTACTTCTTCTACCCTGAAACTAAGGGTCGTACACTTGAGGAAATGTCGGTTCTCTTTGGCGATGCACCGGATGGCCTCTACTCAGATGAGCTCGACGCGGACCAGGTGGTGGAGAAGACGGGTGTCAAGCATCTAGAGTAAACGCATCATAATGAATATGATAGTCCCAGTGACTTAATTCTGCTACTCTGATATATTTACTCAGTGTCAATATCCCGTTTCGGGGATTACATTACCAATCCGCGAATATTAGTACAATTTCGTGATTCATTAATACCAAAGTCACATAAGTCCGCAGACCTTCCTAAGCAGTCCGCAGCATACATGATCTCGATGCACTTGCATGAACCATCGGATTTCGACAATTTTATCTTTCTTCTACCTATCTATAGCTTGTGCTCCACCATCATCAGTCATGCAGCCCAAGGTCTAATTCATGTTTTACCCCCAAGTTACAGTCTCTCGTCCATAGCTTTTAGACCGCTACTGCAGTTTCATTGTCCAACGTCTTCTCATCAGCACCATCCATCTTTTCACTAGTCATGCTTGGCCCCCCGCTGGAATAGTGGCCCGGCACACAGCTCCCATCAGGGACATGAAATCTTCGATCGAAGCGGGACAAAGTGTAGCTGCCCACGACTATCAATTCGATAAGATAATTGGAACAGTAGTAGGCAGCTTTGGAGTTGAACCAGCCCGGGTTTTCGGCAGGTCGTTGGTAAAAAGCTCCGGCGGCACGGAAACAGGCTCCGAAAGAGAGTAGAGTCGCCGTGAAAAGAAGAAGGATAATTTTTGTGCGCATAGAACCCGAGCCAAAGTGGTCAATAGAGGAAGTGCGTGGCAGGAGGACTACGATAGTGACGCCTGGAATGGGCAGAAAGCTGAGAACGGCGAGGAAGACAGCTGCTGTCAGACGTATGGTTCGTAGTTGGGACTGGATGCGGAGGTCTGTCGTATAATAGCTGTATACAACAGAGATGACAACCATGACAAGGCAGGCCACAACACAGGAGTACAGGGCTCGAAAAGTCCAGCCAAGGGATCTACTCCATCCTACTGTGGGGTGGTATGCTCTGATGATACGCTGAAGTAAGATAAGATTGACAACGAAGAGTAGCAGTACGCCAGCATTGGCAAAGATCGAAGCGGCGATGACGAGGCGCGCATTGTCGTTGTGGGCTGCCCAGGCGATACGCAGGATATTTGCCATCATGCGGGCCATGGAGAATCCGAAAAGGAGGCCAGAAAGAAGGAATTTGTGTTTCCGATGGAGATTAAGCTGTAAGATTGTCATATTGAAAGCAGCGGAAAGGACGAAGATGACGACAAGGACAGAGGAGATGGCGATGTCGGGCAGATGAGATGGGATAAGGCCTAGAACGGCGCCATGAGGTAGATATGGAGGTCCCTATCTGCTAGTCAGAAAAAGGACTGCACGCTGGAGTCGGGAATGAGGATCACGAACCTGGGCCGGCTGCTGATTTTGTGATGACATGATAAAAGTCGTGTTGGCGTTACTTTCGTATAAACGCTTGATGATACCAAGAAAGGACAGGGTAGAGAAAGATCCAAGATTCAATGTTGATAATATTAGAATGTTAATGACAGTAGGTAAATGGTAACTTAAATCTATATATCATCGATTGATTTACATGACAAACGCCTTGGATAGGCCGTCAAGGAGAACTAAGGACTCGCAATAGTCCGACCTCGGTCTTTGGGAGTCGCTGTCTGGTAACAGATCTCAGCCCTGTTCGTAATGTCCATGAGTCGGAGCCAGGGTACAAAATGCTCCAATATGGCACTAGCCAGCCGCTCGTTCCCATCCTTCGTGGCATACTAGAGATGTTGTCAGCATGACGGCCCCTAGGATCAAAATGCCGAAGAGTGGGGCGGAGCAAGATATGTATGGGGAACGGACGCACAACTTGGGTTGCTTTACCGAACTGGCCAACCAGCAGCAACATGAACCTTAAGAAATGTTAGCTCTTCAAACTAAGTGCTTACTACATATCCACCCCCAGTCAATCCCGGTAGTGTCTGATAAGTTGTTGTATTTAGAACGTCTAGCTTTGGTTGGTATGACCTGTCAGCCTTAAGGATGGGCGGACTTTTTTAAAAGTCCAGAGCTAGGACCAGGATCTCAAAACAGCTCTAGAGAAACATATTGCCCGCTTCGGTGATTTTGCCATGCTCAGGAAATGAAAAGACCGAGAATTAGTGATGTTGTCGACGTGCTTCGATGACATGACCTCCAACACAGCGAAGTGATATAAAGAGGACAGGCATTTGCACTTCGGTTCGGTATGCACTATTCACTTCACTCATCTCTTACTTACCTCTCGCATACACTCTTCTTACTCTTATTCCTTACCAAAAAATGTCTTCTCTAGGAGGATGTCTTCTCCTGTCAACCCTTGGGGCTTTGGTATCAGCTATCCCAACATACAGCGTCAACTATCATGATCAGCCCTGGACAACCTTGGCAAATCTACCCCGTCTTCGTCAGGAGCACAGTACCGTAGCAGTTGATGATAATACGATTGCCGTTATCGGTGGTGTTACGCCTATCGGCAATGCTTCCCTCTTCACCGGATTCAAGACTGTGGACTGGGTGCACCTTTATGACATCCCTACCAACAGTTGGCGAACTGCAGCGCCATCGCCCTATCGTGTTAACCATCCTAATGTTGCTGCACGAGATGGGCGGATTTACCTTCTCGGCGGTCTTGTTGATGCTTCGGATCCACCCAAACCTCTCCCCGAGTGGATAGCTTCGGGGGAGTCTCATGTCTACGACCTACTCAGTGATACATGGACTCAATTGGAGTCTATGCCCCCTGGGACGGAGCGAGGTAGCGCAATCATGGGGGTTCATGATGAACTCATCTACGTCGCCGGAGGTATGACAGTGTTGGAAGGTCCATACCAGGACGCTGTGACTACTGTCACCACTTTCAACACTACCTCTGGCAAGTGGCAGCGCGTTGTGGAGGAAGCTGCCAATATTCCCGATGGTCGACAACACGCAGCTGGTGCTATTGTGGACGGCATCATGTATGTCGTTGGTGGCCGCTGGTTCGACAAGACCAACGTTCGTGACGAGGTATTTATGCTTGATCTCAGCAGCCAGACTGCGGGTTGGACCACTGGTCGAAATCGTATGCCCACGGCTCGCGGTGGGATCTCGGGTGCCGTTGTTGGGTCTAAGCTATATACATTTGGTGGTGAGACAAACGAACATGCCGCGACTGGTGTATTTGATAACGTTGAGGTTTTGGATCTGAAGACTTTGGAGTGGTCAAGATTGAAGGCTATGCCGGTACCTCGCCATGGCACGAGTGCAGTCGCTGTTGGTAATCAAATTTACATCCCAGGAGGTGGACTTCAACAAGACGGGCTTCCTATCCTTTTGGACGGCGTCGAGCATTTTCTCAACACGACAGATCATTTCGACTCTCTGACTGTTTGATTTGGTCCATCGTCTAATTTGAGGCTGGTTGGATTATTTGTAGTATTCAGCTGAGGCACTTTTATCTAGATGGGTAGCTGTATTATGTAGTTAGTGTTACTTGGTTATTTTCTCACAGTAACTAAAAGCAGTCTGTATAACTGTATTGAGATTTCTGATAAAAAGTGCTTTGTTATTTCTATCCTTTTAGAGCACATGTGCTTTCCTTTATGTAGGCTTTTAATTATTTAAGAGGTGCAGGGCCGTCATATCTCCAGTACTGTCTCCCTTCTTTGTCCACCTTCACAAGCGTTCCGATCGTGGACGAGTCGTTGCTCATGGCGCTGTCATTAAGTCCTCGCTTGCTGCCACAGTTCGTGCAGTGGTCGTCCGTCATCTCGTTGATCTCCCCACAGCGCTGGCCGAGGCCAGTGTTGTGATTGCATTGCCACATTCCGTGGTCACTGCGAACGGTGGTGGTGGGCTCGCTGGGCATGGTATTGAGGACTGAGGGGTGGCTTGGGGAAGATCTTTGGGTCGATTGAAGTATAAGATATTTGAATTTGTTCTGTATAGAGATACAAGGTGCCATTGGAAAAGAAAACTAGCGATGCAGAGAGATATTATATACCGCCAGGGAATATCATTCACTGAACCAGATTTGCTGCTCATCTTATTCGCTAGCAACTCAGGTGTGACTATGTGTAGCATCAACTCAGGTGAATCAGGGGCATGATTTCTTGTGCACTTCCCCAGCTCTGTCTCTTGTTCACGTCGCACACGACGTAATATTCCCACGTTCGATACTGACCGATATGGAGTAGCTTCGTTACTCAACTCCTCGGAAATGCAGATGGTTGTACGCCATCCTTTTAAGTGCGAAGAACGACCCAGCATCGGAGTTCAACACACAGTTAGGGATTAATATTATAGCCTTCTTTTCTTTTGTCTCTAGCTGCCAAGTCTGAGCTTATCGTTAGTCAACGAATATCCGAGTCGCTCGGGATAGCCAGTCGCGTGAGCATACTGCAGGATGTAGACTCTTGAGATATGATTGTTGGGACATGTTAGATCGGGGCAGGATGGGCGTAAGATTGCATCTACCTGCGCGATAGAAATTCCAAACCACTCATATTTAACCGATGTTTTACTGAAGTAGACAAGGGACGAGGCCAAGGATAGTTGATGGGCCTCCTCTCGGCGCTGACTAACCCGATCGGCTCAGATCATCAAATTCACCGCACGAATTTTCCACGCCCAACATCTTGAACAGCATACTCGGCTCTTGATACGACAACGCCTATCTTTACACCAATCTTGGCTTCTATCTAACATGACAAACCTGGATTTCTCAAATTGCACAGCCTCATTCCGGATTTCCCGGCCGCATCGGATCAAGCGAAACAGGCCAGCTGTGTCTTGCTCAACGTGTCGTACGCGCAAGCTGAAATGCGACAGACAACAGCCATGCAGCACATGCCGAAAGCGAGGCCAGGAAGACTCATGTTGCTTTGAGTCGGCCTCAAAACAAACCAGCTCTTCTTTGGCGCGTGGCGGTGAGAGTCGAGTCAGAAATGAGCTCAAGCAAATGCAAGACATACTCCAACGTCTCCTCAACCAACCAAACGAGGATCTGTCAACACTATCGTACAGCCCATTAATCAAAAGCGTAAATCGTATTGAGAATGCGGTTAATAGTGAGGTCCGTCCCGGAACTGTCACAACTCCTACTGCCCAACAGCTTCCAGACGTCGTATTTGGATCCTTGAGTAGAGCTACTCTGGCAGATATCTTGGCAGCGTTGCCGCCTCGCCAGGTTGCAGACAGAACAGTGTCGACATACTTCAACGCTAAACAGATCACCGTCCCTTTTATCCACGCGCACCAGTTTCGGAGACAGTATGAAGAGTTTTGGAGCAATCCAGCGTCTACCAACCTCTTATGGGTCAGCATTCTGTTCTCGATTCTGGCTATGGGCTCCATCGTTTCGGGCGCAAAAGCAGCATCAACCTCTGGTTCGCATGACTCTTCGGCATATGTTGTCATATCAGCACGATGTCTTGTATCTGGTCAGTACCACCAGGCCGCGGAATTCTCTGTCGAGGCTTCGGCCATGCACTTGCATTCGCGATGTTGCCATCGTGAAAACGGAAATGTCAACTTATCTCAACTACACGCATTGGTGGTTCGTCTTGCACAACAAAGGTTCTATCATCGTGAGGTAAACAACCTCCTGCCAATAGTTACACCATTCGAGGCGGAGATGAGGCGCCGTGTGTGGTATTCTATTCAATATTACGATGTTTTATTCTCCCTCGAGCATGGTTTGCCGCCACTTATTCACGAGGATACATACTCTACCGGCCATCCAACAAATGTTACAGACGACGAATTTGACGAAGACACCAAGGTTATATCACCCAGGCCAGTAGAGCAAGCTCCATTCACGCTGCCGTGTGTGTTCATGTCTCGGCTCCTGCCAACACTGAGGCGTATTATCCGTCATGCTCAGGGTTTCAAGATATGCACCTATTCAGACGCCATGTCTCTCAAATTTGAACTGGACGCTTGGTACGCATCAATCCCAGATTACTTACATATACGGTCTATCAGGGATACTTCTTTCACGGACTCGAATCACACTATTATGCAGCGAATTATGCTAGAGCTGTTCTATACCGCGGGAATCACACTCCTGTACCGGCCATTTCTCAACTTGATGAGGTTGGGGGATTCTGAGTGTCAAGTAGCGCTTGATGTTTGTCGCAAGATTGCCGTCAGATCCGTAGGAGTTTACGTTGAGGTTGATCGCGAAATTCAGCAAGGGGGAAGACTACACGATGACCAGCATATCGTCTCTAGTTTACCAGTGAATGACTTTCTGGTCACGACCATAGTCGCTCCATTGGAGTTCTTTGACTGTGGGAATATGCCGTAAGTCGATAGTTCTGAACTATGTGGACACCAACGCTGAGAAGGTTTAGGCCGGGTGAAGGTTATAGCATTATCAATACGCTCCAGACAGCCGCGTATTTATGGTCGACGAGGACATTCGCCTCTGCGCATGCACTCGAAAGTTCGCGATTGATTCATATTGCATTGGCCAAGATTCGTCTGGCGGGTCCTACATTATGCCGCATCTCTTGTCCTGTTTCGAACTCAACTTTAACCGAAGAGGCGGAAGTTGGTCAAGAATGGCAACAAATAGATGAAGAAAATCTTGAAGGGTTGAGGTTTGGAGAAATTGGCCCAAACGAGTGGAACGCCACGCCAGCGACAGACTGGGTTTGTTGACGGATTGACGTGTAACAAGATTTATGCTGACATTTTCTTAGGATTCGATGAACTTGTTCATTGATTATGAAATCTTCAACCAGACAATTACTGGCGATCCTTTCTTCAGTTTCCAATCCGATTGAATGGCGACTTGAAGTGGAGTCGAATCCTTCACGCCTCGGACATGTCGGGTCTAACTCTTACCGCATTGGGTAACCAATATGTCCGACACCGCGGGATCCCGATTAGAGACCCAAAAAACATTAGATATCCATGGATCATGATGAAATCTATAGATTCTTTTCGGAATTAAGGGAGAACAAACGGGGGCTTGAGCTAAGTCATAGAAGGGTATAAAGAACAAGTTTCCTTCTTCGAATGTGCCTTTTGTCTCAAGCATTTCACCACTACAACATTCAACATTACAGTATTCACTACCACAGCTTCAAAACTTTATCACAACTTCACCAATATGGGAGACCAAGCCATTCCTGAGACATCCACCTCTCTCATCCTCCACGCCTTCAACGAACCTCTCAGCCTAGACAAGACCCCTCTACCAAAGACCACACCTCCAGGCTCAGTCGTGGTCCGCGTTCTGAGCACTCCAGTGCGCCCTCACAATCGCTCTGGCTTTGCAGGCAAGAGTCCTCTTTCCCTTCCAACACCATACAACCCTGGGGATGGTAGTATTGGTCGTGTCATCTCCGTCGGACCTGATTCTGTAGCTCTTAAGCCAGGTCAGCTTGTGTACATGAACAACTTCCTTGTCGCAAGAGATGATCCGAATACACGAGTGCTTCTCGGCCTTCATAATGGTGGCGGTGCCGAGGCTGATGCCAAGCTGTTCGATCTTTGGCAAGGTTTTTGGAGAGACGTCGCTATTGTTCCGATGGAGAACGTCGTTCCACTCAACGAGAAGATCCTAGTTAACGACATGGGCTACTCGTACGGCGACTTGAACTACATCCAACGTCTGTCTGTCGCATATGGCGGTATCAAAGCCGCTAATCTCCAAGCCGGAGAGACTGTCATCGTCGCCCCGGCCACTGGACACTTCTCTGGTGCAGTGGTTGAGTTAGCCGCCCAAATCGGATGTCGAGTCATTGCTCTCTCTCGCTCGGCGTCCAAGCTAGAGCCTCTCACATCTCGCCACCCTCGTGTTACCGCCGTTGAGCTCACTGGAGATGAAGGAAAGGATGTCGAGAGTATTCAAGCGCTTGTTCCCGGAGGTGCAGATGCCTACATCGACGTTTCACCACCGTCAGCAACGGCTTCGCCTCATCATCTCAACGTTTCAATCAACTCTCTCGCTTCGTTTGGCCGTGTGGTATTATTGGGTATGATGTTTGATATCAAGATCAGCTATGTCAGCCTCATGGTTCGCAACATCACCATCAAAGCACAGTTCATGTACACCCGAGAGCAACTGGTCTCTTTGATCAAGATGATTGAGGCCGGAGTTCTCAAACTGGGTAAAGAAGCTGGACATGAGATTATTGAGAAGGGATTTCCTATGGAGGAATGGGAGAGGGCGGTTGCTGTTGCTGAAACTGCTACGAGCTGGGGTCAGCAGGTGCTGCTTTACCCCGAGATAAGAAAGTGCTAGACATGTAATCGCAAGTGCAAATATAGCTGGTTCAATAAATATAGTTTGCTCAATCCTGGTTCTGTTGGGATTAATTGTCCTGGAAGTCCCTATTCTTAACCTCTTTCAAATCATGTCTAATTTAGCAAACAGAACACTATGGGTCCTTGCTTATTTAGTCATTATTGCGAATATGCAATGAAAATCCCGCGGCAGTACTATCCCCCTCCAAACCTGGCTTGAGAGTCAGAGTCGGTATCTCATAGTCGCCGCCATTCTGCGCTCGATACGCAATGGGCTTTGTGGTCTCCAAAGCCCGCAACCTCTCGCGCAGAGTCTTTGCTTCCTTTTCGAAAGCGATCTCGTTGATCCTATCAGACCGATAGACTACATGAGAAGGTAGAACTTGGAAGCCGGAATAATAAAGCAGTCCGTGGTTCACAGGATACAAAACATCGTCAATCGGTCCAGTAATTCCACGAGCTGAGTAGTGCTCTTGCCAGCCCCCTACTGTAACCACAAGCATTGCGCGTTTGTTGATAAAGGGTCCTTCTCCATACCTATCGCCCCAGTGCTTCTCGTTGTATTCGCCCATGCCATAGGCAAAGCCTAGTGAATAAACTCTTTCGAACCATCCTTTGAGAATGGCGGGCATACTATACCACCATAAAGGAAAGTGAAAGATGACAGTATCCGCCCAAAGGAGCTTTTCCTGTTCAGCTTTTACATCGTCGGTGAGTGTGTTTGTGGCGTATGCTTCTGCTGATGCGAATGCCGGCCTTATGCGGGCATGGACTGGGTGGTTTGGGAAGTCGGCACGATCAATCTCGGATTTCCAATTCATAGCGTATAAGTCTGAGGTCCTGACCTGGTGACCTTGAGACTTGAGCTCGTTCATCGTGACTTGGAATAGGGAGCCGTTCAGAGACTGTGGCTCAGGATGGGCAAAGACGATAAAAACTTTCATTGTCGCAGGGTGTATGAATTGAAGTGCTTAACTCTAATATGTAGTCGAAGTCATACATAGCCAGTTGCTTCGTCGTGTCTGTATTTATGTCTAGAGTTTTGGAGCTCGATTTGGATGGCACGACATCCCTGGCTCTTGGCAGGAACTGGCCGATTAATCGTTCGTCTTACAAGTTCTGTTATTGGATGTCGCCATCGCCTTGATCAGATCATAGCTTACAATATTATGCGTAGCCTTGGAGACCTTGACAAAGACGACGTATACTTCCGTAATTCGGAGGTTTTTTTAAGCTTAATTGGGTAACTTGCGGGTAACAGGTAGGCATTGTCTCGCGTTTCGCTCTTCGCGCTCGCTCTCGCGTCATTCGATGACTTGGAATCACGAGACCCCCTGCAATCGACTGAGTGATCATGCCATGGCCGCGTTTTAGGAACTTGCAGCCAATAGCATTTCTCTGTGTTCTTGCGACTCGTGCAATGGCCAATGATGGCACAGAATAATGTGCCTTGGTATCTGGAAAGGGTTTCCTCCACATTTCTGATAGGCAAATCACTTTTACAGTCATACACTCTTCACATTTGCATGGTATTCTGGCACATTCACAGTTGCAAAAGACATTCATTTCTACGCCTTTCCAGTTTTTACTCAAAACCCAAATGGTAATGAGTCCATATTGTCCAAATTATCTTCAGCTTCTTCGCTCAAGCAACGGTCGCAGGTGCACTTGAACTGAAACTGCTCTTGAGTATGATGACGTCTACTTGAGAGATCTTTATGTGTTGTGAGATCAAAGTAGGTGATCATGCACTCTTCGCCCTTGGCGATATCGCGGGCGGCGGTGTAAACCATTCGCGCTTGGCCGTTGGGCTTGTGAGTGACCTGCGAAAATCTGTCAGCATTCACACATCTTAATACACTTCACTTCAAAGACTCACATTCGGTAGACATGAATGGTTGAACTGGGCGGCTCTGGGATACAGCGCCAACCCGTACGATTCACCTCTAGGAAGGACACGATCGTTCACATTCTGAGACCCTGTAACTCTGGGGTACAGACCAAAAGTGTTGGTCTCCTCCTTGCACAATAATAAGAGCATATCATCGGCACTCAGCAGGCATGGCAGAACAGATGCATCACTCAGATACTCTTGAACTAGTCGTTTCCAATGCGTTATCTGTGGTTCGGGCCACGAGTCAAGATACGCACAACACATGTCGACGGCTTTCCAACCACGTAGGAAATGAGCCTCCCACGGATACCGATGCTGTGCGATGGCGTTGCCACTGTGCGACTCGACGTTCCACGTGGCAAGCAGACGAACAACGTGCCAGAGGGTAGCAAAATTGTACTCACCCTCCTTGCGACGAAGAGTCTCTCCGTGTCGCTTCAACCAGGAACACTCAAAGTCATGTCGGACCTTGTCCGTTGCTCGGCAGGCGATATTGCACCAGACAACGTCCTTGAGACACCCGTGTGCACAGCGCACGGCACGACCATTTTGCGGTACACGGCGAGAGCACGAGAGATTGCTGCAGATAAGAGGCTCGTTATCGGAGGTCACGGATGGGACGATAGCATAGGGTGTATCTACGAGAAGAACGGTGCCTTCTCGGATTGGACCCGTGGCTCGGAGCAATCTGCCCTTGCAAGGGTCCTGATCTGGCACCAAATGAGAATGGACGTAAAAGTCCAGGTCGTGGGTGTTGGCCACATTTGAAGCTTTAAGGTTGCTTCTAGGGGCTTTGGGTGGGAGACGGGGTTTTTGGAACTCCATTGGTGCAGATTTGGGTGATAAGGATAAAGGAATGGGAAAAGAGGAAAACGGAAATGGGAGAGAATTTGCAAGCAGAATTGCAATTGAGCATTTACGTTCTGGACCCTCGGGGATGATCCAATACGGTTAGTTGAGGCCACTAAGACATGATCGCCACAGAGATAAGAAAATGAGGCGTAACCTTTTGCGGCTTAAAGCCATCTATCACTGTATCAGAAAGGCCGAATGGTGTTTTAGAGCTTTTGGTAAGCTTTGTGTCACTGTAAATTAGAGGTTCGGTGATTAACTTGGAGCTTGTGATGCAGTAACTCCGAGCTTCTTCATATCAAGAGATCACAGTTGCTGGATTGCAGGCTTGCGTCTTGTTTTTAGTGGTCGACAGACTATGGAGAGAGGCCATGTCCAAAAACTCGCTTACTCTGTTATCGCAAAAACTTCATTTGTCTGTGGCTTCTTGACGTCAACATTCTGTGGTTAGCCGGCCCCGTTAAATCGGCATCGCAATAACCGTTCATCGCCCTTGCATCCTAGATCGAGTGGGGAGGACCACATGGGATGAACCCTCCAGTGAGATTAGTCCCTGTCACACGTGTGAGCCTTTGATGATTAACCCTTAAATGGAAGCGATATCGTGTTGAGGGATGAGGCTCCGTTTGGTTCAGAAAAGCATATGCCTGATTGAGTCGGCTACTGAGTTGAAAACTTTTAGTACCTGGGCATGAGACGTGTTTGTTCTTGACCGCACATGCCAGAATGCATTTTTGACACACCGCTATCCGGGTTAACCTTTTTCCAGCACCCAGCAAAGTAAACTCAAGACAGATGGAATGACCCACTCATCATTGGATTTTTTGAGTTTGTGTTATGCAGAGCCTCAAGCATGCTTCCTAGCAGTCTGTTACCTCAAGATGAATACATGGGGGGACCGAAAATTTCTCAAGTTGTTCAAGCCGCTGTGTTTAACTACTGCGAGACCGCTGAGGCCACTTTCGGCACTTGTTCGTACAACAAGTCAATCTTCTACTGCAGATACCTTGGTTGCAGTAACTAGTTACCCTACACCGCTGTCGCTCTTCACAAATGATGCTATTTTTAGGTACAATCATCTTCGCGTCGAATCACCCTTTGGTGGACCTCGGATGATGATTCACCTTGTCAAGAAGAAAATGGTTGAACAATAAAGCGCAGTGCACATCTCTGTACATGCGGGAAATAACCGTAATGAACGTTGATTTTCTCTTCTTGCTCAGTTCTTTGTCGTTGCATCGCACATGGCATGGTAGTATCCCCGACGTCCCCCAGCACAAACCCTGGTGGCGAAGTTTCGCGAAAGTTCGGCAACGCGCATCAACCAGCCGGAAACATGCCTGAGGCTACATTCCTTTCGAGCAGCTTCCGCCGCTTCTGCGAATAACCTCGCTTGTGACCCCAAGTATAGAATAGTCGGTCATCTGATAGCGGGAGATCTCCCCTGGCACTCTGAAACGATGAGGCTTCGTTGACGTCACTCGCTACGGTTCACAAAAGAAATCCGCCGAAACTTCTTGACCTTGACCGCAATTTCTCGACGTTAACAATACTTCCTTCCTTTCTTTCTTAAAGCAATTCGTGATACCCTCTTACTTTCTCTGCAAGTTCTTTCCGTGCTTTTAGGTAGCTGTTCTTAATCTTGACGCAGAGCCGCAAATGTCTCTCGCTCAGCATGTGACCCAAACCGAGGGCTTCGACTACGAAGGTCCAGCAAACCCCAATTATGAAGGCCATACGCACGCTATCTCTCCCGCCTTTGGAACCCCGAATATCCTTGTACCCGGAGAACAGCATGAAGCAGCTGGCGATCGATCAGAATGGCGGCGTTTGAGCTTTGCTCCTGTTGAGATCGTGCAAGAGTTGCCCAATCTCGCTGCATACAAGATCTCGAATATTAAACGATATGGTGAGCAAAATTGGCCCCTACTGCGCGAGGAGAGAATGTTGACTGAAACTAGTTCAGGTGGCGACTGGTATAATAGCTTGTTGGCTTGCAGCCGGCATCGTGTTTGGGTTCGCTGCACTCAAGCCCATTTTGATCGCTGAAGGCATCTACTCTGATCTGTGTCACGACGACGGGAATAGAGTATTAAGGGACAAGCCGAATCTCGAGGTTCCTTGTGCAGAACAAGACATGCGATTGAACCTGTTATTTATCTCAGCGTCAATCTCCGCCAACATCGCCTCACTCTTTGCCGGAGCCTCCCTCGATCGCTTCGGCCGCCGCGCGTGCTGGATCGCGTCCAGCATCTTGCTCACCCTCGGCTCTTTAATGATGGGATTATCCTTCAGAATCCCCGGCTTTCACGGCTACCTCATCGGTAACATTCTCTTGGCCTTCGGAGGGACCTTTCTCTTTGTTTCCAGCTTCCAACTTGCGAATGCTTTTCCGAAACATTCGGGTTTAATTGTCGCACTCGTCACCGGCGCCTTTGACGCTTCGGCAGCTGTCTTCTTGTTCTACCGCATGGCTTATGATGCATCGGGTGGCAAGTTTTCGCTCGACAAGTTTTTCTTTGGCTACATCTCCGTCCCCGTGCTCATTTTCCTGGCGGAATTGCTATGGATGCCAGCGCATTCGTACCACACCCTGCCTCAGTTGGAGAGGAAGATTGAGCAGGCCCACGATCGTACTCGAGATGAACATGACTCGGACCAAGAGATTGACGACACAAATGAATTGAGACGCGTCCGAAGCGCCCGGGCGGATCACCGTCGAGCTAAGCTTGAGAAGATCGAAGAACTTGCTGGTGACAGTGAGCAGCGAGGAGAGCGCGTCAAGGAAGAAGAGGATCGACAACAGTCTAGCGGTGTCTGGGGTGTTCTTCATGGAGTTCCGGCCCACAGACAGATGCTGTCGCCTTGGTTCATTCTCATTCTGCTATTGACGGTATTACAGATGCTAAGAATGAACTACTTCATTGCTAGCATCAGATCGCAGTACAGATACATGCTGGGTTCTGAAAAGGCGGCCGAGCGCATCAATGAGTTCTTCGACGTTGCCTTACCGGTCGGAGGCCTCGCTTCTACGCCGTTCATCGGAATTTTGCTCAACAGCTTGAGCGTGCCTGGTACTTTTGGCGTGTTGACCGTATTCATCATCGTGATTGGTGTGCTCAATTGTTTATCGAGTCTTTGGGCTGGGTATATTACAGTTATCGCATTCGTTATCTTCCGCCCTCTCTACTACTCGGCAATCTCGTAAGTTCCTTAGCTTCTGAACATCCCCTTGTCATTGCTACACATACTAACCCACGTATCAGTGACTATGCTACGAAGGTTTTTGGTTTCGCTACCTTTGGCCGTATTTACGGTACCATCACTTGCCTCTCTGGAATCGTCCAGCTTGCGCAATCTGGCTTGGACGCACTCACTCATGGACCGCTTCATGACAACCCAGTTCCTATCAATGTCACCTTGGGTGGTGCTGGGGCTCTTGTTGGTCTTACACTGACTGTGTTTGTTACCGTGAAGGGCAGAACGTTTGTTGAGAAGAAGACCGAGATGGAAGCGGACGATGAAAGGGAGCGTCTTTTGTCGAACGCTCGATCAGGCTATGGCACTGGGCATTAAGCATTGCACTTCCGTTGTCATACCCCATTGCAAATTTTAAAGCTATCATGAGACTGCTGTATGCAGTTGAAAAACATGTATCTGACTTATTCACGTGGTAGGAGACTTTTATGAAGCAGAATTTTGGAGTTAGCCAGCATGGTAATTTGCATCTGTAGAAATGGAACTAATGTGCTGATCTATGCTATATCTTCGCTTTCAATAATTGTTGTTCCTCTTCATATAAGTACAAAATCTCAGTGACTCTCACACATAACGACATAAGAGATAAGACACTAACGTCTCTTGAGATCAACATCCCCGGCTTGCCCTCCATCAGACACCCATCCCAAACGGACCACAACATCAGAGAAAGTAACCATCACCTTCCAAAGACAAGCGTCAAACACATCCTGAGCCTTATCAACGAATCCAATAAACGCTTTCTTAGCATCACGACCAAGCTCGACAGCCTCGCTCGCGATCCACGAAGAAGCCTCCTTAACACGTTCCAGACCGTTGTGAGAGCACTGCGGTCTCGTCACAGGAGAAGCACCCGGAGCACTCTCCTTGCTATGTCCAGCCTTTCCATGCTCTAGGTCATATACGGAGTAGGCATTCCTACCGCCGCACATCTCACGATGGTCCGCAACACAGCCAAACCAGCACTTCTTATCGTCAATGCGGTCGGACTCGCTGGGAAGTTTATGGTCGCAGTCACACGCGCCGCCATACCTGATAGCGACGGAATATCCCCCTGCAGCGCAATGAAAGGTGCAGGAATCTCCCTGAGCACGCTCTCGCGAGCCACTGACTTCGATACGATCACCGACCAGCATTGGTAAGTCGAAGCAGCCATAAGGCGTCAGTTTCGGCCTTTCAGGCTTACTTTTGTGTGTCGTCAGCTTGTTTTCTGTCGTCGGCTTGTCTTCTATCTGTGATTCATCGTCTGCCACGTCGACGCTTGCTCCTGTGTTGAGAACACTCCAAGTACCATGACCACCGCATTCATGACTAGGATAGCCAGGGCATGGAGTCCTGCACATGGAGCCCCTCACCCTGGCGCTCTCAAGGGGATAGGTGTTAGAGCATATGCACTGTTTTCCCTGTGTCGCCGCAACAGCTCTGTCCTGGCGCCTGCAGTAATTGGCACATCGATCAATCGAGTTCTTCTTCCGAGAGTTTCTGTGGGTCACGGTGAGAGACGTCGCGTCGTAGCAACCGTGAGATGTCATCACGCCTAGCATTGGCTCCGAGTAGGGCTGCTTTTTAACTTGATCGACTGTTTTGACAGGGCGCCAGAGATTTAGTCCGGTGTAGTAAGCAGACCATGTCGGCGTACGGCCATCCCGACCACCGCATTTAAGTCGGTTGCTACCCATACATGGGTCCTGGCACTTACGACTGTCTAGTTCGCGTCCGAGGTAATTGTGATCGTAAGCACAGAAGCACCTGTCCCGGCGCATCAAGGCGACGTCCCTCCCAGCGGCCTTGCACTGGTCTAGGCAGGTTCCATGGAAGCCATCTAGAGCAACCAAATCCTGTCTTAAAGGCATCGCAATTGCGGATACTGCAAGCTCTGAAAAGCAGCGACCCACCAGCGTATCCGGCTCAGGGCGAGGGTTTTGGCCTGAGTAAGGTCGAAGGTTATAGAAACTGTAGGCTTCCTGTCCACCACATTGATCGTGAGCTTCCCTTGGACTTCCAGAAGGACAACGGTTTTCGCATTTGCTATTGTACAACTGAGATTCTTTTCTCGGGGGTGTATCGGAACAGTAGCATTTGTGGTCTTGGATAATGACAAATTTACTCCTGGAGCTTCTGCACCATTGGTAGCAGTATCCAGGACTGTTCATGTCCACTGTGACCGCCAATTTAGCATCTGACGGTAGCTCGCTGTAGCAGGTGTGCGGAGGGTCTTCCGCCTCAACAGGCTTAGCAGACTGTACAGATGGTGGTGGGATGAGCTTAGAGGGAGCATTCAAGCTGAAGGGCGATTGGTCTAGGTATAGATCGTAGACGCTGTAGGCTCTGTTGCCACCACATCCAGAGAATGAATGTCCGGGACATTGGTAATCGCACTTGCTGCTAGGTAGCAGAAAATCCTCTTTTGGATATGTGTCGGTGCAGTAGCAGGCGTCGTCTTGAACAAGGGCAAACTTGCGCCCAGATCTCCTGCACTCGTTGCCGCACGCGACAGGTTTACTGGATGTAATCTTCTTGGATTCAACGTCCGATGGTAGCTCACTGTAGCAAGCATGCGCGCGACGTTCTGGCTCAGCAGACTCAGTAGGCTCAGCAGGCTCAGCAGGTTCAGTGAACCTATAGGCCTCAGCACACTCAGCGGACATAGCGGACTCAGCACACTCAAAAGACTCAGCCCACATCTTACGATGAACATCGGCGTAGAATGATCGTAGGTCATGGAAGCTGTAGGCTTTGTTGCCGCCACATCCATATAAAGCATTTCCGGGACATTGCGAATCGCACTTGCTGTTGGGTAGAAGATAATCATCGTACTGGTGTGAATGGGAGCAGTAGCATATGTCGTCTTGAATGAAGGCGTACTGGTAGTTGTCCCTCTTGCATACACCACGGCACCAAGCAGGGCTGCCGGATCTGAGCGGCCTAGGTTTGGCACCTTCTGATAGCTGACTGTAGCAGGCTCGTGGAAGATGGTCCGGCTCCTTGACCTTCATATCGAGGCCACTACTGTAAATGCTGTAGGCTTCCAAGCCACCGCATCGGAATGAAGTTCCGCAGTCGTAGTTACACATACCCTCCCGAATCATCTCAAGCTTGCTTGGAGGTGTATCGGTACAGATGCATGTTTCGCCTTGGATGTAAACAAATTTGGTCCTATACTCATTGCACCTGGTGTAGCAGTTGGCGGGGTCCGGGGTCACGAGCTCGTATTTGATATCTTGCGGTCCAACTTTCGAACACGAGTGTGCAAGGTCATTCGACTCATCGGCCTTTGCTAGCCCACGAAAAGCAAGTTCCGCATCTTCCTCCACATGCTCCTTTATACCAATGTCGTATACGTTAAAGTAGCCTTTTTGGCCAACGTTTCCAGATGACTCGTCGCACTTGGTTTCGTCGGATTTTAGGCATGGAAAACGACATTCCTCGTCGTTAACACGGAGGGATTTCATCGGAAACGTGTCGGCGCAGTAGCATTTATCGCCCCTGAACATAACAACAGCGTTTTTCGAGCCCCCACACGACTTAACACATTCGATACGTTCCTCATCGTTGGGGGTGCGGTAAGACCACGGCCCTGGTGTCCGTGAGGTCCGGCGATAGCAGCCCTGGTGCTTGAGCGATTTGAGGAACGGGTGCTCGGCGGCCAACAGGGCCGCCGCCCAGAGAAAGAGCGCGGCGAATATCAAGTTGAGCCTCGCCATGGCGTCAAAAGAGTGAAATGGCGTCAAGAATAAGAACAGAACAGAGTCAATGGGGCCGGGAATGAGTTGTTTATGTTTCCGCCGCCAGCGGATTCCGTAATTAAACGAAGCGAGAGACAGGGCTACTGTTGGTCGACCTTGGTGCTAATATGGAACTGATCAGGCACCATACAAGGGTCTGTGCTAGGATCATGCTAATCCGACCAACAAATGCTGCTATTTTGCACCTAAAAGACAGGGTTGCGGATCTACGGCTGAGGCTGTTGGCTTGGCGTTGGCTTGCTGCCTAGAACCAGATCAAGCAATCGCCGAAACTACAGTCGCAGGTGAAACCCTTGATCCTGCTTGTACGGTCATCCCGGACTTTTAACCATCGTCATTCTCCATCGCATGCAGTCGAATGACAATGATGACTTTTATATGTTAACACCGCCCTTAATTTTGGAGTATCCAAACCAACGGCTTCTGGGGTTGGAAAATTGAACCCCCCAAAAGAGCATCGGAGATGCTTTTACCAAAGGGCTGGCCAATAAACTGTGACCCAGAATATATTGAAAATCGATGTGTCAAACACAATTTCCATAAGGACCATTCGATTCAATACTTGAGTTTCTCCAGTCCGCACCACTAAAACTAGAACCACAAACAAATATGCTCTCAGATATAGATACCTTCTTTAATATCTCGAAGAGATGAATGAAGGTTACACATCTAAAAAAAACAGACAATCATTTGTTTACACAACAAAGCATCATGCCTGATACTTTTGCACGGTTTTCCCTCTCTCAACTTTAAAGCAAAATAACGCTATATCTCCAGGCAACCACGAACCGCATCATGCAAGCAATAAGCTTTTACATTGGCTAAGAAGTCTACAAATATGCTCTCAAACATAACTTTCCCCAAATATCCACTGCAAACAAGTTACGCTACGATTCTACAACAACTAGACTGAGCAGAGGCTGCATGACAGAGTGTATCAACGCTTTTGACTTTCACAGCAAAGTAAGAGAGACACAATACATTCAACAAACACATCGTTTCAAAATACAAGATCATCGAAATACCGTTCATGCGTCTAGACGATCTGTCGCTCCGTAGCACAGCTCAAGATAGACTGTAACAGGAGGTGGACAGGTCTGAAACACGGTTTCGTGAGAAGACTAACATCAAGATCTGAAATTAAAGTATCATATCGGCGTCTTAGGAGAATACGAAAAGAAGTTAAAACCAAGTAAGATTTGAACTCAATAAAATAGAATGGACTCAAAGCAAGGACAGGAAAGTTCGATGCAAGGAGGTAAACTTTAATATACCTATATAAGTATGCTCTCTGTACATCTCAGGTCCTAAATTTCCCACAAGCTCTCCCACCATTTCACAATCAGAAGCAGTCATCACACACCGTCTTACCACTTACTCATCCACCCACTCGCAAGAAGATGGATCCATTCAAAAAACTCCCCGTTGAGATCTATGAGCTAATCATAGTTAATCTGGAGAAGCGTCAAAACTTTACAAATCTCTGCCGTGCGTCGCCCACCACCAAGCGTCTGTCCAATTTGAGCGGCCTCGTGGCTTGCTGGAAGTCTTTACATAAGAACCTGAAGTGGAAATATACCCGAGACATTTTCTGGGCTTTAGGATATCCTTATCTAAACCACTCGGGCTTCGGGCGTCCAGACCTCCTCGTTCGCTTCCGTGATCCGCTATTCACATCACGACCAGACCTGATTTTCAGAGCACATGCGGTATACAAGCGCCTCGTGGACCGCATTGCATTAGGTCCGGGTATGGTACCTACATACATCAAGAAATACTCGAAAGTCAATACTCGTTTAGGACCTTATATTGCTGGAGTTTTTGGAGCGCAAGGACAACATTTTCCCGCAACGCTGTCTGAAATCGATTCTCTACAAGGACGCCAAACTTTTCGCGTACTACTGGCAATGGACCTGGTGGACAACGTGTATCCGATAGTTGATAAAAGCATCACCCCCAGCAAAGAAACGATTGTACCTCGGTCGCAAAAATATCTCTTACACAACTGCTTGAGTGCGCTGATGATCTCCGAGGATCGATTGTCAGACCTACGTACGCTGCGGGTGTATTAAAAGGAAACAACCGGATATCTGCACATCCTTTTGATCATGGCGTAGTAGCTGTTGAAAATTTATTGGTGTTTATTTGATATACAGGCCCCTGAAGGTTACTGTTACGCAGTCACTACCAAGATTCGGAATTCAAATATCACCACTGGCGTACTGGGCTTGGCCCTCAACATTCCTATGGGCTATATACTCTGTTTTATGCCTAATGCTCTTTATGATGCCAGGCTCTAGCATAATTTCTTAAGAACCTGTCATGTTATAAAATTTATTGGTTCCTCAAACAGTAATGGCTAGTTGCAGGGTATAGTCAACTAGGACTTGTTTTCACAGTGAAAACTCAGGATAATACAGTTTCTGGGCAATCAACTTGCCCTCCCGTTCCTTCAGTTGTTTCCAGAGCTGATCACCAAGCTGAGAATTGGAGGGCAGCTCAAGCTCCAGCGTAATAATCTTGGTCGCCCTCTCAACTTCACTTCGCCGATTCTCCCCCTCTGAGGTCCTCTGGTAGTCCCAAAAGATCCAGTCCACCGGCAACTTCCAATCCGCAAAATCATAGATGCCATTGATGGCGTGTCCAGACCCATTTGCCCGTGTATACAACAGCATAAAAGCCGTGGGGTAGTCGGGAGAAAAGCTGTTTGTCAACTTTTGAAAGGCTGACTGCTTATCTCCGGCGGCAGGCATGAAAGTCTTCCATCGGTACTCCCACTGCGTCCGACGGAGGAGCTCACGGATTTGGTTGAAGTTGAGGGGTTTGTCAGGAAGTGGTCGACCGTATGTATCCTTCCAGAGTTCGTGAACGGTGATGTAGTTTTGCAGGCGAGCGAGGGAGACGGAAACGCAGTTGTTTCGCATGTCATTCGGGTTCAAGTTGGAGGCCCCCCAGAAGTCGATGGACTCGAGGGCCTCGCCAAAGGTTTCAAGGTCTCCCTGTGACATCTTGGTAGTTGATGTTGGAGTCTGAGCAGAAGATTGTGAGTCCGTGTTGCTTTAACCAGAGTCCACAAGAAGTCGAGTGAAAGAAGGAGACAAAGAAGGGAACCGGAGGAAATGGGACTTCCAGGTTCTTAAGGCATGGCTGGGTGTCAGCTTTCCTGATACTGAAAAAGCCAGTCAGCTCAATGTGCAAATGCCTGCATAAAAGTACATATGAAGACAAGAATTCGGCAGGTGACGTGTCAGTACTTCTGCACATTGGCACACCACTATAGCAAAACTGCATCTTATTTGTTTCGTCTTGATGTGGAACTTCTAGGAGGCTTGGAGTGAAGTGAGTTTTAAGACTCTGTCGTGTATCAACACCAGACTGTATATAGGAGACATATCAACTGAGCGATGAACATCAAGACATGTCTGCCTTTCACAAAAGGCGTCCAATAATATCTTTGAAACAAATTTGTAAGACCCGAGACAACTCCTTTCAGGCGCCCGTGTCTAGGTCGACTATACGATCACCAATAACTACTACTATACCCCATCTCTCAAGTGTATTTATGGGGTTTCTCTTACTCATGTGCACACTTGTGAAGGACAGAGCTGTATTCATCATGATCACCAGGAGACATTGGCGCAACACGCATGCTTGCAATGCAGCCACCTATACTATAAGACTATACCTACTGAGAAATACAGCATTCCATCTGCTCTCCCTCAGTCCAACCGGTAAGAGCCTAGAAATAGGGACGAGTTCTGATGCAGGCTGATGTAGGCTTCGGAGGGCCAGCGGACTGTTGAATAGCCGAGCCGATGTTAAGTTAGTCAGCGGCGAGATCACGATACTAAAACAACAAAGATCCAGGAACGGCAGTCTCCAAATTCCGAACCACACTTGAGTGATGTTTAAGCGGAACACACCGTCTGGCCCGAAGCGCGCGGCAGGTCACACCACGTCGAAAGCGTCCAATCGGCATCCAAGAGTTCTCTTGATAAAGCTTTCCAATTACCAATCAAGAGAAAGGCAGTTGTCAAAAGGAGGGCGACTATCTTTTAATCACTGAAACATGAGTCGCTGGATACTTTGATGAAGGGTGGGCTACCCCGCGTTTCTGACGTTGATGGCACAACAAGCTCGTTGGTGATGGTTTATCTTATACTCAAAGAGGCAATCCGAACTGCACTCTGATTGAGGGCTGACAAACGTTGTTCACCATCGTTGCAATATGACGAATGGTCACGAGGACATGCTGTGTCTGTGAGATAAAGGGATGATCCCCCTCTCTTGTTCCTGTGACGCCATTCTCTCCTCGTTCCATCAATTGCTTCATCTTGAACAATCTTAACAGCCAAAATCATCAAGCAAACTTCATCAATTCATCCATATAAGTAGCCATGGCGCCTCAAACCCTTGCAGAGAAGGCCAAGGAGAAGCTTCAGGCCGTCCTCGAGAACCCAAACAGAAACGATGCCAGCTGTACGTGCTCTCTTCTGCCTTCCAATTTATCTTGCTAGGCATCAGATGCTGACTCAATCAACAACAGCCTATAGTCAGAGAGTTATGACAACAAAAACTCCTACCGCCGGCGGTTCTGAGTGGACCAACAGTTGGGTCCGACGCAACAGTAACGACCGTCGAGCGAGTGTTGGAAGTGAGGGCTCAGGCGGATCGCCTGTACGACGCAGGTCAAGCTTCCAGGAGTGGCTATATCCTTCTGCGCGTTAATAAAGGAATGTATTTGTGAGCAGTTTTATCAGACAAAGGAGTCTCCATTATTTTTTAGTCAATCTTTGGAATAAGGAATCACTGTTCATGTCCATCTTGAATATGCATCTTACGTCTATGTAAATTCTACATTTGACCGGACACACACGTAGCAATAGTGATCCTCTCAGCGAATTCACATATAAGGGCCCGAAACTTTTGATATAATATATTAGTCAACTTTTCAGCTTGTTAAGCATATGCCGTCTGCTATTCTCCCGTTTATTAATTTCAGTAATCACACGATCCACGCCCTTCTCATTCTGATGTCACCTTCATCCTACTTGACGGTCTCTATCAACCAGACAGGGAGTAAGTCAGGGACACAGAAGTATACAGGCATGATGGGCAGAATTCTTCGAGATTTACGGTGCTGCGGTTGACGCTTGTACGAGCTAAACTTCCTGGCAAATAACCTTGCTTGCCAAAAATGAATTGATATATCATAAGAGCGTTGCCTCTGTCCTTTTCTGGAAGAAGTTCGGCGAGTTTCTCTGCGAAAGTGTCGCGCCATATAGCCTCCGAGATGTTGTATCAGTTTTTAGAAGCCATGAGTAGAATAGTGTTGAGATGGTACGACGAACGAATCGAGGCTTGGAAGATGCCCGTAGCAACAGCAACTTCTTAACGAGATTCCACGGCTTGAACCAAGACCTGGGCGATTTCTGACAAAACGTGTGATGCAATCGAAGAAGTGTCAATGCCGCATCTCACGGGACAACTTTAACAAAAAGCCAAAGGGAGAGTTCCTGATTCTTGGATATCTCAAAATGGGTACATCCTGTAGTGCAACTGACAGGACTTATATTAGGGCATTAATAGTAATAATACTTTGTTTTTTCAGTTATAAGTTTGAGAGCCGCTATTACTAAGTTGCCTAATAATATGAGAGCCCCTAGCGTAATAAAGTCTGTGATACTTGCTCTGTATTTTTCGGTGCAGATTAATAGTGTTATAACCCCAGCGGTTATATTATATATACCCCACTTTTTCCTTTTAATTCCTTATAGGCTTATATTATACCTTAGAAATAAACTATAAGTTATATAAATAGGCTTATAATCTGCCTTATAGCTTACTTATAAGCCAGACTTACTAATTATAAGCCTA
>JAASAY010000257.1:0-14929 GCA_014822085.1 Fusarium stilboides
GGGTTAAAGAAAACACAGAACAATCCAGCTGATTTTGGTGAGGGGACTACTTATTTTAGTGCCAATAAATAATTAATGCTCTGCCTAATTTTTAGATAAGTTATTATAATAATTAGAGTATATTTTAATCTAAAGATATCCTAAAGTGCCTATGCTATTTTATTAGCTCTTACCTAAAGTTAGGCAGAGTGCCTACATATCTACATATCTATTCGGTGTTTTCTGACCCCCTAGCATTGGGGAGTATACATCAATATTGATGAACAGATGACCACGGCGTCGTCAGGGGCTTATATGTCGGATCTAGTGTTGCGTGTAAAGCTCAACCTAGTATTGTGGGACGCATCCAAGATAACGAAGCCATGCCTCGACAGCAACCCGATTGCCTTCCTGAAGCATTACAGCAATCTGCACATTACCAGCTCACGACAGATCCAACGACCTCAAATAGTTTCCGATTCCTCGCTTTACAAAAGATGGACCTACGTCAGACTCAATTTACACGCTTCCTTGAAGGAATCTTTATGCTCTTCCTGTCAACTTTTTCCAACCTAAATCTTCCTAAACAACAAGAGCTCTCTCGATTTATCTGCAACGACTAACTACTTGATTTCTCAGATCTTGCATTTTCGGTTAACTAGGAAGAGGGGAGTTGAAGTGGTCCAGGTAGAAATCGTTGGGTCAAATATGAACATCGATTTATTCATAAGAATTATTCTGAAACATTATTTTATAACCTCTTGAAGTTTGATATTGAAGATTTGGAATGATCTTTACGATACTCACGCTCTATACAAGGTTGTTCAGACTTCACAAGATGAAGTCAGCTGGAGAAGTTTACCACCTATACAGTGTTTAGTACCGTCTGGTAACTATATAAACACTGTACGGCTCGCGCCGTCGAAGGCCAAAGCTCATTTCTCCCGTCCATCCCGTCACAAGGACAACAAGGAAGGTTTCTCAACAAAAAGGAACCACCAAACGGCCTTATATCTACTTCCTAATAAGTCTCGATCCATGACGATCAGGAAATTCAAGACCGCAGAGCAACGCGCGTTAATACGACTTGGCTCACTCTGAGGCTTGCGAGGGAGGCAGCCTGCTTTTCCTCCAGGTACCTCGAATGTTTACTGGACACGACATCGCACACATTGACTCATCCAACGAAAACGTCGAAATAATGATGGAATGGCTTCAACAGAACAGCCCATTGACCAGGGACACGTTGGCTGCAGATGGGTGACTGCTACAGTACTGTACTGTACCAAACTGGGTCCCTCTGCTCTGCTCTGCTCTCATTGTGAGCTCAGGGTCTTCCCAAGTTTGCTCAGCACACATGACATCAGTCAATTTACCATTAACCCACGCGACGCGCCTGACCACACGGTTTTACAGCTGTCTTACATTAGGCACCCGCTAGTGTCTTAAGAGGTTGGGGAATACAGGGTCCTGACTATCAAGTGGCTTCACCGCCCGCTGCAGAGCGCTCGTCCGGGAGTTCTTGTCAGGTTCTGGAACAACGCGACACGCTGCAAAACTACGGATACTGTATCAATAACAGGTACCCGGTGATTACTGTCGATTCTTGTTTTTTGTTACAGACCAACATTCCAGTTCAGCACCGCGGATCACCTCCTCTATCGGGGACAGTGCCTCTCGGCTTCTAGGTCTCTATTCCGACTCATCCTAGTCGTCCCAGCCCTGTTCGCTACCAAAAGTTGCAATCCAGCGAATCCCAGCTTTGGTCATCCCTGTCAACCAACCCTTTTACCACCTGGGTTCTGGGGGCTCCCGTGGTCCTCTTCCCTTTGGGCCTTGGCTCATGACGTGGGTATTTCGTTCCCCTCGTGGCTCTCTTGATTGGGCTTGCACTCAAACCTGCATGCCGAAAGCCACTGATTATCCCCATCCCATCCCGGGCTTGGGAAGCGGTAAGGCAAGACACTGGGTACTGGTTCAAGTCTCGGCTCTACTACGTACATAATTACGACCTGACCTGTTCTTCTCTGCTGCACATTTGCTTTTTACTTTTCGTCATATACAATCTTATTTTTCCACAATCTCATGTTAAATTCTTCCATGGCTGCCATACCTGTAAAAATCACCAACGTGACCAATATCAACTCAGACACAGACACACCGCCGCGTACAGACTCTTGCTTTTCTCACCCAACGCTTTGTTTACAACGATCCGCGCTTATCGCCCACCGTGCATCAAATACTACATAGCTGAAACTGCGGCTCTCAACACTACCAGTATGGAGAACTCTCACACCAGAAGTCAAAGCCTGAAGCCTCCAAGGCGCAAGCTTCAGAAACCGGACCCAAAGCTCAAAAGTCTCAACAAGGCCAAACGTGGCTCTCTCGACTCAGCTGCCAGCCTAAGCCCTCAAACCACCATGTCTTCACCATCACAACGACGGATCTCGAATGGCGCCCCCGATTTAAGCGACGCCAAATGGAGTCATTATCTTCGCCCTAAGACTATAATTGAACCCTCATTCTCAGAGCCAGAGTTAGAACAGCACCATCCCGAACCAAGGATTGAGCCAACATATAAACCCGAGCCAAAGTATGAAACTGAGCCCGAACGAAGGGCTTTCTTCAGTCCACCACCACTACAGAGGCATTCTTCTCAACGCACTATCCCCGAGTTCAATCATCTGAATATCTATGAACGCAGTGCACGACCATCCCTGGATAGCTCATCAATTCCCTCAACCGCCTCATCTACTTCAACTTCATCTATCATGCGACGCCAGGCCAAAACGCCGGTCTTCCGGATCGGACAACTAGAGCAACACGCACTTGCACGCAAGGCCAGGGATGCCCCGGAAAAGACATCGAGTGTCGAACTTATCGCTGATCAATATCGCGCTATTCTTGAATCAAAAGACGGCCCACCACCCCTCAAATCCCATTTACCTTTCGATGAGGATAGGGACTTAAACAGACGTACTACTCTACAGGTGCCTCCTCAGGTGCCAAAACGATCAAATTCACGCAGAACAAACTCATATATGACGGCTTCTCCTCAACTGACCAGACCTAAACTCAGGCCGTCGGCTACCCATGATACAAATGTGGCAGCTTTTGAGGGAGACACTATTTACTTCAAACCATACTCTTTCTCTCCACCAATTTCTCCCGATGAGACTCCTGGAAACTCACCACAAAACTACAACGACACATTCAGGCCGCAATCATCATCGGGACAGTCATTCCAGGACAACGTTAGCCTGCAAATAGCACTCGATCTTCTCACAAGAGAACTCGCTTCAGCTGTCGCTCTCCGGTCACGACACAACGGACAGGATACTGCAGCCCTGCAGATCTGGGTCATGATTGAGGCATACGAGAAGCTACGTGATCAACTGACGAGGTCACAAAACGAGGAAGCTGAAAGGGTGGCACTCATATTCGACTGCTGGTTGGCCTCCCTGTATTCGATTCATTCCTCGCTCACGGGAGGCGACCTGCCTAGCCCGACGGAATATGCAGGGTTGGAAGAAGATTTGGATTAGTTCTGAGACATGCTAGACATGACACCAGACTTTTTGGGATATTTTATATAACGGAACGGATGGGATGGGATCGGTGTTACAGGCGTAGCCATCGGAAAGGAAAATGGGATGGATACAGCGGCTGGACGGATATAGCTGCGTATGGTAGATACCAGGAGGGATTTGGTTTAGCACTTACGCCTTATGTTAGTAAGGACAGATTAACTTGAATCATGATATCAATTTACCATTACTACTGTGGAAGTCCTGATGCAGGATGCTGGCAAAGAGCACTGCCACGTTCTTCCAACATTCTTAGATCATCGAGCCAACAAGACCGGGTAGATATAAATAGATTCCAGGACGATCTTATCCTCAGATCAGGTTACATCCGTAACCGGCTTTTGCAAGATATACGCAATTCAGTTGGGACAGTGTGCCATAGGACGATGAGCTAGACAATATAGGTCGAGAGTTTTGTATGTAGCAGGACATGAGCGATTATCAACGGAAGGTAACTAGGACTTCTAGAGGACATATTAGAAGTTATACTGGTTATGGAAATGAAATCACAAATGCTATCTACTCTGTCAATCTTAGAAGTCAGCCATGTTTGGATGTCTATACGTTGGTTAATGACGTAGATACTATGACCACACCAACAACATGCAGCAACCACTTGAAACTGAAGTTCGCCAAAATCGTAAAGATTAGTCTTATTTTTGATTGATTAATTGAATTATCAAAGACTTTGTAAGGCATTAAGAGAACGATAAAAAGGTAATAGGTTATCAACAGCTCAATTCATAGAAGTACCTATTCCTCGTTGTAAGAGAACGCCCCACCTTAGCTCCAACCTCAACTCAATGCGTCGCGTGAATCTACCATCATCATTCAACTTGACCAACGCGCAACGGGACATCCTCAACACCATCGCCTAATTCTACTGTGGAATCTCGAATCGCAAAACATCATGGACGACGACTACGGAGCCGACGACGAGCTGCTTGCTGCCATGGCCGCAGCCGATCCAACACCCGTTGCACGGAGACCAGTCCAACCTACACCTACCAAGATCCAGCAGCCCACGCCGCAACGTCTCGATAAAGCGCCTCCGTCTGCCTCCGGCGCAGGCAAAGTCGTACAGCCAACACCGCAAGCTTTACCGCAAAAGCAATCCGGTTCGACAATCTTGGTATCTCCGCGCCAGCGAGGAAACCCCGTCTTGACGAGCATTCGATCTATGCCATGGGAGTACAGCGATATCCCGGCTGATTTCGTCTGTGGACTGGGTACTTGCGCTCTGTTCCTAAGGTAAACAAGCACACAACGCGCCATATCAAATAGTCTAATACTAATACCCAATAGTCTCAAGTATCATCGCCTTCATCCCGAATACATATACACCCGAATCCGTAATCTCCAGGGCAAATATAACCTCCGCATCCTCCTTACCATGGTCGACATCCCCAACCATGAAGCCTCCCTGAAAGAACTATCGAAGACGTCCCTCGTCAATAATGTTACCCTTGTGCTCTGTTGGTCCGCCGCCGAAGCCGCCCGCTACATCGAACTGTACAAAAGCTACGAGAATGCTACCTTTGGTGCCATCCGTGGCCAACAGCCTTCCAGTTATGGCGAGAAACTGGTGGAATTCGTCACAGTGCCTAGGAGCTTGAACAAGTCAGACGCGGTTGCAGTGGTGAGCAATTTTGGCAGTTTGAAGAACGCGATCAACGCCGATGCAGAGCAACTTGGTATGCTTAATGGCTGGGGAGGCATCAAAGTGAAGAAATGGGTGTCAGCAGTCGATGAGCCGTTCAGAGTAAAGAAAGCTGCAAAGAGAGGCGTTAAAGCTTCGGAGCGATCATCAAAACTTGACCAGGCTGCGCCTCTTTCGCGTGTACCTCTACGAGAGATGCCATCCGCAGGGCCATCTTCTCGTCCATCCCCTGCCCAGGATATGCCTTCCGCAGCGAATCCAAATGAAGCAGCGCCCAAACAGTTCCAGTTTATGGATAATACGGATGATGAGGACGATGAAGAGGCTATGCTCGCTGCTGCTATTGAGGCGTCTAAGCAAACTGCCCAGACAGAAGAGGTCAACCGTACGAGTCAGGCAGATAAGGATGACCAGCTTGATGGAGGCATTGCTGCTGCTTTGGCCAGGCTGCGGGAGACTGACTGAGTGACATGGCTTCATTCAAATCCCCCCCCTACTGTCAGCTTGACCTTAATAAAAGTTGACCACAGGCAAATTTCCAATATTCAACCAGCTCAAGCGAAGAGCAGCATGAGGTCAAGAGCCGCGTCCGAGATCATTCTGAGGATGACCTAAATCCAGGCTCGGACACATGGTCCGCATCCAGGAAAGTCTGATACACCACGGTGAGGCTTACAGGATAAGCCATTCCCTGCTCTTGACAGATGTGTTAAAGACGAGGGTGCGATTTCGATCTATATCTGCATCTTCAGGGACAAGCCGTTTCGTGTCATTGCTACAGTGACTGCAATAGCGCTTGGTTCTGACCACGCCAGAAGAAGCTACAGCTACACGCACTTTATCGTCTGATAAAGTTAGGCAAGTCGTTTTCTGGCAGGACATCTCGAAACAAGACAGGACTCCCCGTTAGATCATCCTCGCAATAATGGTTTATACGAGCATGCCACATGTCGACAATTTAACGGGTCCCTATGTATACGCATGCTTGATACATAAATAGACGTCAATGTAAAGTTCAAATACATTTTGATTCATTGTTGAATCCTATCTCCTAGCCCTAGATTGTAGCTCCTCACCTTCACCCGATTCCTTAAGTCTGCTAGTGCTTAACGACCTCTCTATTACCACTCACATGATCCATCAACATAACGTTCACACTCCGCATAAATAGTGCCGTTTTGCAATTGAGTTATTAATTATATTCATGTATCATGTCTAGAGTTGGGAATTCATTAATGATTCTTGTGGTCCTAAATATCTCCACCACAACCGTCCTCCATGATAGTGAACTCCCTAAGCACCTCCATCTCGCTTAGCATACTCCTCCTCCATGGCTTCCTCGTAGAGTCGATCAGCTTCCTTCTCAGCCTCAGTCTTGGGTCTTGTCACTCCAGCACCAGTGTTGGCGCCTGCACCGGTAGCAACGCCAGTGTTGCCGTTGTGTTCTTGTTGTTGCGGGGTTTGAGAAGAAGTGGTGGTGGTGGTTGACTCTGAGAAAGCGGGAAGACCCATGTTGACGGTTTAAAGAGTTGGCTTTGTTGACTCTTAAAAATAAATACTCAAGATGATGAGAGAAGAGATATTGATCGTGTTTTATGACTTGAAGCGTGTATTGTAGATACTAGAGAGGGAGTGTTGTTGTGTTGACTGATAGGTACTGCCTCTTATACCTACTGTGGCAAAGCTGTGGCGAGTGAGGTACGTCACTGTGGCAGAAGCTGTCGTGGAGTCGACAGGAAACAACCACTCGGAGAAAAAGGAAAGCAAGAACGCTTGTAGAGCTCCTAGTTCAGTAAAACAATTAGGGCATGAAATTCGAATCAAGGAGAGCTGTCTTGGTTCGGAGACTTTGTGAACTCCGTGAAGGTTGAACCCTGATTGGATGCTCAACGCAAGCCTTCTTGCCGATCAGGGTCTTCGGGATAGTGACATCATTTCCTTCGGGCTGTATCGGTCAAATGTACTGTACTGGAACACGATATAATAACAAGAAATTCATATGTACTTCTATTAAAGTCTCAGTTGGATTGAAAGAAAGTGTAAAAACAACACCGCCGTGTAGAAAAACCAATCATAAACCCAGATCCCGTGTCTGGAATAACAGAAAAAAACAAATCAGGGTATTTTATATCCAGCTCGAATCTCGCTTCTCATGCTCAAAGGTCTTCCTTTTACCCAACTAAAACTCTCGGGCTTCACCGATATCGCACACATCAAACACACCCACTTCAGGGATGCCTCTCTTGCGTAATGCCTCCTTCAGCATCTTGGGTGGTTCCAGTACCTCCTCCAAGGTGAGCGCCCAGGTACCCCAGTGTATACCCATCGCACGCTTGCATTGCGTGTCGCGGAAGATTTCCACAGAGTCGAAAGGGTTCGCATGCACGGCTGAGAAGGCCACTCGAGGGTAGTAGGCTCCAATGGGGATCAACCCGAGATCGAAGGGTCCGCGGAACTCGCCAATCTGCTTGAATTGGGGATTCCTAGGGAGATGATCGTACTTGGTGCTGTAATCGTCGGTTCCGTCAGGAAGACTAGGGACAGCTCGGTAACCCGTGTCACCACCAAACCAGACCGACTTTTCACCAGATCGAACGCCCCAAGAACACCACAGGGTGGTATCGCGGTCGAAAGGAGTTCGGGCCGAGGTGTGCTGGCACGGCAAGCATGAGATGCGAGCGCTGATGTCGCGTGTAAGATCACCTTCCTTGACCGTCACAGTGAGGTCGGCATCCTCCCACCAATCGAGCTCGGTAACATGGTTAATGCCTGTCTTTCGGAACCACGTCTCTAAGCCAAGACCGACAAAGAACTGAGCATCAGGGTGGTATTTCTGAACCTCGAGGATGGAGGAGTGTGAAAGGTGGTCATAATGAGAATGACTAATGACGACAGCGTCGACAATAGGAATGTCTTTGATATCGCAGGGCTTGGGAGTGAATCGTTTAGGTCCGAAAAAAGAAAACGGGGAGCATCGGTCTTCAAAGACAGGATCAAAGAGGACGCGCAGACCAGAAGGATATTCGACATAGTAGCAAGCGTGGCCGAGCCATGTCGCACGAATCTTGTCGGTAGCATCGCGCTCGGTATTCCATTGGGGCTTAACAACAGGGACGTTAGGAGGAGTTAAGTCGGGCTTCTTGAGGTCGCCGGTGACGGTAGGCCTAAATTCATGAGCTTCTGAACAATGGACTTCTCTTGGCATGACAAAATTCTCACGTACCACCAGATTCTTCGCAACATAGTACCCAAGCCGGGTGCATTTGCATGTGAAGGGTAAGGGTTCTTGAAGCCCACGACAGAACCACGCTTGAGCAGGTGATGGGGATTGGGAATAGCCTCGTCGGGAATAGCAGATCGACCTGGAATCTTGGAGACGGAGGTAGTAGTCGAATCAGAGCCGTTAGATGAGCCGGGCGCATCTCGAGAAGCCAGTTCGGTCGGCTTAAGCTGGGCCGAAGCTGCATTCGCGGCGGGAGCCATGATGGAGGATGCTACCGGGGAAGCGGTCGAGTATGGGTGTGTTTGTGCGTTTGCGAAAAGTTTGATGTTTGTCGTTGATCCAAAATGATAACAAAACCGACGGATCGTCGGGTGGTTACGCGGCATAAGTATATCTATCTCAGACCGGAGGCTTCGGACTTGGGTAGAGTCGTATTAGGTAGGGGTGGACAGACCAGGACGGACGGGGAGGATTATCGACCATCCGGTGAAGAGAAGACGGGAGGAGGCAGAGAAAAGAGGAGGAGGAGGAGAGAGTAGAAGCTAAGAAGAAGAGGGCAAGTTAGGCAAAAGGTAAAATGGAGAGAAGGTGAGTTGAGTTGGCTCAACAAGTGAAGCTATGACAATTGGAGTTTAGGTAGGTACCTTTCTCCGAGATCAACAAATGGAAAGATCATGGAAGGAATCGAGAATCAATAGTGCCGAGATTAGGTAGAATGGCCAGGGTTTTTTGAGCAGGGTATGGCGGAGTTCTATTCAACGCCGCCAACTGTCTCGGATCCATGGATATTTATGTTGATTTATGTCGGGTAACAAGCATTACACTAGCAATACGAAAGAGTCCATGACAGCGAGACACGGAAGATGCGGTAGCACAACATTGCTAGCATAACTATTGACTTACTTTGGCATAGTCATAGTTGTGCATAGCCTAGCATACAGTAAGACGCCCCGACTTTGATATACTAATCAACTATTCAATTATTACTCTAACGTTGTTCTATTAAACTTTTGTATCAGCTCTGTCACAATCGTTGCACCGCGGCTCATTCACATGTTGCAGCTTTTCACACCACTTTTCATAAATTCATCATTCCGCTGCAGGCCCTGCAAGGCGTTAGCGGAGTTTATAGTGGATTCTCCGCGCAATTCCTGAGGTCCCGACTCCGTTGGGGAGGGTCTTTCCGAGGGCATCCGGGGAATAAACAATCCCGAATGCAACAGAAGCCTATACCCTGGTTTCCATTGTTTGGCCTGACAAGACATAATCACCGCATTTCTTGGTAGAATTATTCGCTCATGTCACCAGATCAACAATCACCTCTCTCGGTAGTTGACCCTCATGTCATTATAAACTACAAGAGCCGCAAGCTAAGATGTGGTCAACCCTGCCGTCAGCATCGAGGAAACCCCTGCCAAGGTGCTGACAATCCCTGCCATGGCCATGTGGTGCCCATGCAACAACGCCTTATTGTCAGCTTACATGTAATGTTTATCTCCGATCAAACAGAACCAACTATCAATGGTGACGCTTTTGTAAGTGTAGTTCTCGTAATCAAGTCCAATTATATCAAACAGGCTCGTGGTATCCTTGTTCAAAACACCAAAACAACCAGGTATCTACCATCACTATCATGCCATTCGTACTCAAACCCGCTCTCAACAAGTGCGTATCCACAAGAATGAAAGAAGCACTATATAGACAGGCACTAGCCAGATGTAACTGTTTCCAACCAGTCACTCACTCATTCAGTCAGCCAAACGCCTTGAAAACAAACAAGAAAGCCGCCCGAAACATTAGTCGTCATCATAAGCGTCTTGAAAGATTGCCTCATGCGTAGGTCATCACATATCAACTTGTCGAGTGTCCTCGCCCATCTCGTCACTGCCGAGCTCCTTTTCCAGCTCATCTGCCACAAAGCCTTCGTAGTCATCGAGGTTCTTCTGGACGTGAATCTTGAACTTGATGACATCGTTGAGCATTCTGTCAATCTCTGTGTGCAGCTCTTCTCGAAGGGCGTTGGCTTGGAGTACAAGTTGCTCGTATCTGTTGTCATAATTAGTGTTTGTAACTTCAAGTCGTAAGTTCGTAATCCACTTACTCAATAGTTGTGTTGATCTCTCGTTGTTCCAGAATCTGCACATTCTCTGACAGTCCGGCTCGCATGCGCGACAATTCCTTCTCCATCTTCTCGATGTGTGCATCGGAGGCCAGCTTTTGTGCCGTTGTCACCTCCTTAGTCTTTTCGTACTCTTCCTCTGCTGCGCGCACGCGGTGGTTAAGAGCCTCGACCTCGCTGCGTCGGTCTTCAATGGCCTCCTTGATGCCATCTAGCAGGTCATGATCCTTCATCATCTCCTCCATCGCTGTGCTTCGTCGGTCTGAGATCTCTTTGCGCAGTGATAAGAAGCTGTTTCGGATTTGGCCTCGAAGATCCAGATTGAGAATATGACCTGCTTGGTATCCGCTAGTGGGGTCAACCAGCAGACGGTCTGCTGAAGACGGCCCTGATGATCCCTTCAGGTTGGTAGATGTAAAGTCTGAGCTGTCAGCCACCATGACCTGAAGCTCAAACTCTCTGCCCTTAGCATTGGCTGCTGTTGAAGGAATGAGCGCAATCTGATACGCCATTGTGTTATATCGATCCACCATCTGCTCCAACTCGTCCAGTTTTCGACTCGCTTCTGACTCTCGCTCCGACACTTTTCTCTTCACTTCCTCCAATCGCTGGCCTGCTGATTCGATGCCCTTCTGCAGCCGCTCTCGCTCCGCAGTCATGCGGTCAATATCCTGCATGCTGATTCCCTGAGCATCAACTGCCTTTTGCAGGCTACGTCGCTCTTCATCGGCCTCTTGAAGTTCTTCCATGAGTTTGTCAAGCTCTTCTTGTAGAACCTGAGACCGACTCTCGTACTTGTCTGACCTCTGCATCGCCAGCGCATTGTACTCCTCGAACTTGATCTTGTCCTCCTCCATAATTTTGAAGTGGTTGTCAAGGACTGCTGGATCGGGTGTCGACTTTTCCAGGTCCTCAATCTCTTTGAGGAGTCTTGCGTTTTCTGCCTCGAGCATCTCAAGTTCTGAAGTGTACTTGGAGTTTGATCGTTCGAAGGCGGCTGCCATAGACTGAACATGGGGTGACAAAACGCGTTCAGCTTCTTCATCGCCCATGTCCTCGTCCATGGCCAGCCAGTCTCGGTAACCGTTGCTGAGGAAGTCAAAGATGATACGGTCGCCACTAACGTCGACTCCGCTATCCATACATGCGTCGTCGTATTGGCAGTTTACATAGCCATCCAACATCTGGGCCAACTGCATCATCCAGTGGAGAAGGCCGAGGAATGTGCTCCAGTTTTGTCCGCCCACAGCTGCAATTTGACTCTTTGTGATGCTTCTCTCGAACGGATATCGCATCTGCTTCAATAGAGGAGGAACCTCCTGGTCAATATTCTTTTGGAACTTATGGCTAGGGTCGATGCGATGATAAAGCCACTGGAACATGTAGTTGAAGTCTTTCTGGGTAGGTGATTTGAGAACATTTTGCGAAAGAACATGCTTCATCTCCATCTCGAAATTGTTTTGGACCATGTACTCCAGAATCTCTTGTCCAATGCGAGCTTGAAATGATCGGTCCTTTAAGGGTCGCGGGTCGCGGGGTACGCCGGCAGGGGCAGGTGTAGCCTGGAAGAAGCTCTGGTGGTGACTCGTCACGGGGGCGGTTGACTGGCGAGGGCGGTATACGCTGCTGCGTCGGTCGCCATCGGTAGAGGCGCGCGTCGTCGTGGCTCCAGGGGTATAGGTCGCTTTGGGCTGAAACGAGGAGCGCTTGACTGACGAGAGGCCAAGGTCGGCAAGGTTTGTTCCAGAGGATGAGCGTTGGAAAAGAGGCTGGTTAGGGCGGCCCGGCATAGCAAGGGATTGCCTAGATCCCGACATGGAGCGGACATGACTGCCCGGGTAATTGGCGCCAATATTGGAGCTGGATCGCTTCATAGTCGAACCAGGCTGCGGAATGGCGCTGTTTGCACTGATGCCACCTAGGGTCTATGGTGATAGTTAGAGTGTTGTCCAAGTTGATGCGTGTAAGTCAAGGGTCTGCCATCCCGGCGCATGGGCTAGCAAAAATTGACGGGGAGTCGCACCTCTCTGGGTCTACGGACACTCCAAAGGCCCGTGTCTTGGGACATGATCTAATGAAAGGAGCAGTACGCGACCGAAATGATATGCATGCGCAAGGCAGGCGGTTATCGTGGGATGTAGTATGCGCCAGCGGGTTGTCGTTGTAATGGTGTTGATGTAAGGTGGGATGCGAGAAGCGAAAGAGGCGTCTGGGAAGATTGGGCGTTGAAGAGTTGTTGCTAGGCGAGAAAGTAAACAAAACCCCAGTCGCGATATGATTGGTCGAGGGTCGCTGATGCGGTTTCAGGTGGAGTCGCTGTTGAGTTGGCAAAAGCGGGACCATTAATTGATCTCGCACGTGATACTCTCCCGTCTTGAGTCCAACTGTCACAGACGGAAAGACCTAAAGACGGCTTGGACAAGCGTTCTGGGTACGTACCGTTACCGGCAGGTCAAGCCTCGGCCCAGATCGGTCACGCTTCCGACTCCACGCCTCCACGTTCTCAAGACTCCACGGTCCGGCCTCCGCAAACCAAGCACATGCATTTGTCACTTTCCATCATCATCGCTCAACTTTCTTGAAGAATCATTCCTCCAACTCCTCCCATTGCGATTCGGGTGATGTGGTGAAAGCCGCCTGACGGCTGAACATCAATCATGGCTATTCGCGAGGATCTAGTAGCTTCTGCAGTAAGTAGACCTCCCTCCCCAGCCACTCAGCGCGTTGATCTCGGACCTGCATATACTGACTCCTGAATAGTCCCAATGTCAGTAACCATCTTCGCACGATAATCTTGAATGCGCCGACTAACCCATTGCAGTCCTGCAAGACCCGAGTGTCGCATCGTCCTCCGTCGAAAACCGCATCTCGTTCCTTCGAAGCAAGAACCTGACTCAAGAAGAAATCGACGTTGCGCTATCTCGAACGGGCGGCAGCGCACCCCCAGCTCCTAACACGCCTTATCCCAGTGCTCCCGCGGGTCCTCCTCCTAGTCAACAATATTATCCCCCTTTTCCACAGCATGCCTGGCAACCGCCGCCGCCTCCCCCAAAGAGGGACTGGAGGGACTGGTTCATCATGGCTACGGTAGTTGGAGGAGTATCATATGGTCTCTACTCTCTGGGAAAGGTTCGTGGTTGATATCGGAATTATCTTGTTGCTGTAAGCTAACGTGCGATCAGCGCTATGTGTACCCCATGGTCGCACCTCCGACCCCGGAGAAGCTAGAACAGGATAAGAAATCGATCGAGGAACAATTCGACCGAGCCTTTACATTAGTTGAGCAGCTCGCCAAGGATACGGAGAGTTTGAAGAATGCCGAGAAGGAGCGAACCGAAAAGTTGGATACGGCGATTGCGGATCTCGAGACAGTGATGACCGACCTCAAGGCTGCCAATCGACGACGCGAAGACGACGCGAGCCGTATCCGGGACGAGGTTCAGTCTCTGAAGGACGCGATCCCCAAGGCTCTTGATAACCAAAAGTCTCTGACCGACAACCGCCTGCGCGAGATCAACACCGAGCTCACCAGTCTCAAGACCTTGGTCTCCCAGCGAATGAGCAGCAACACCTCGGGCCCTTCGTCAACTTCAAGCTTTATGCGAAGCTCGAGCGGTAGCGTCAACGCCGGCAGCAGCGCAAACACTGCTCCTGCCGCTGCCTCTACTCCTGCTGCAAAGACCAACGGAGAGAAGGCCGGGGTCGAATCAAGCACCACCACACCCGCGGCCGAGGTTCCTAAGCCAACCTTCCCTTCTGCGCCGGCTCTCAACCGTTCATCGTCGCCTCTTGCCAACATGACGGGTAAGAAGTCTATTCCCGCCTGGCAGATGGCCATGGCCAACCAGAATGACACTTCGTCCACTCAAGTTAAGGCGGATGAGCCCAAGGCTGGTGCTAGCTCCAGCTCTTGAGATAGTATATAAAGATTGGATTTCATCTTATTGTACAGTATTTTATGCATCTAACGTAGTTAATAAGCGAGGCAATTAGATAAGCAAAGCAATTAAAAAATCTAGCCTCTAGACTTTTAATTATAATAAAACCACTACTAACTATCTAATTAATTAAATTACTTATTATACTCTTGCCTAAATAACTTAGGAACTACCTAATAAGTCCTTATATTATACCTGGCCTTGCCGCATATATTATAACGCTAACTACCTAGTCGCTCTAACCTTTCTTAACTATTACTTCTAGATAATTTCATAACTACCTACGTATTAATACCTATCTAATTAATTACTTATAATACCTCCTATATAGTTATTATCCCTTTTTTTTATAGTTTAGTTCTTTTTAACCTTTAGCGCTAACTTAATATCTTATTTCCTTCCCGAAGATTTTAGAGCTTATTT